>VUYV01000355.1:197109-226451 GCA_008711295.1 Anarhynchus alexandrinus | reverse complement strand
AAAAAAAAAAAAAAAGGCGCGGTAAATATCTCAATGAAATTTGAAAACCCCAAACCTACCAGCAAAACGATGAGAAAGATCGCATGAGTCTACGAAGGTGGAGCGTCGAGCTCTGGGCAAGGCCATCCTGGGAACGATGGAAACATTCCAGGTGGCAGAAGTGAGTGCACCCTGAGAGCGTTAAACAAACGGCGCCCCAGCGGGTGTGATGAATTGGGTGGAAATCTAGAAAAGAAGCAAAGGATTTCTAAGAGCAACTGTGTAGTTTTTCTGACGCTTCCTTTGCTCCTCCCTCTCCGTCTGTCTGTCCGCTGGGTCCGGGAGAGCTCAGCTGAAACCAGGAAAATAAGATACTGGATTAAACTGCTTTATGATTTCAGTCATCAAATACATATACGGATAGTTATGTTGAAAAAAAATATTCCAGCTTTTAAGAATGGTGAAAATGCTTTAAAAAACAGTTAAATAGTATTTATATGTGTATATATTTGTACGTATTTATATATGTATTTATGTATATATGTGGAATTTTGTCCTTGTCTTTCCTCGAGGTTTAAAAGATCAATTTTCAGTTTTCTCCATCACCCAAACCAGACACAACTGTATTTATCCCAGTAATTAACAGTTATCATTTTAAAATGTTTTGACTCGCGTCTATTACGACAGTGATAAATTGGATCACAGCGAAATAAAGAGTAATGCTCAGTGGGCTTTTCCAAATTTTACTGTCTTTCATATGCGCATATAAGAGATGACAACTGGAGTCACTCATATTTTTAGAATACGCTCGATGTTCTACACTAATGGCACAATAATAAATTGGCTCCAACAATTTCTCCTTTTTTTTTTTTTTGTGGACATATTCCAACTTAAATCTCATCATTGGAAAATATGTTCTTACTTAAAAATAGTACCGTGCAATATTTACATTTTCTGCTGCTAGTTGCCAGATTTTTGGAGCTCTATACTATTTCTAGTTTCTTACTGTTTATTTGGATTTTCTTTTGATTCTGGTTAAATTCTTAGAAGGCTTCTGTCAAATACTGTTCTTTCTTGAAACATCATCTTCTGCAGGGGTTAAAAGCTGAAAACGGGAGTTTTCGGGGTTTTTTTTTGACATAAACATGTTTTTAAACTAAATATATTGACTTGTATGTCTTTTAGTTCAATATCCATGACATACTTCTTCATTGCTTTTTCCATTGAAAATGGGTTCATACCATGATGATAGAAGGCTTATATTCAGAAAAGCACAACGTGCACATTCTTTGTGTTTTAATACCAAGTAATGAAAATACTTTTATTTTCTATTTAATTTTAAAATATATTTCTAAGTTTCTAGTATAGTCATTATTTCATAAATTTGGCATATCCAGTTGAAATGTTTTCTTAAACCTTTTTTTTTTTCTTCTGCCTGACAAAAATTAAAAGCTATTGGCTTTAAACCGTTGACCTTTCATATACGCAAAAGTAAATAGTGCAAAGAAATAAAAATCTGACGTGGAGATAGCAAAAAGCATCGCAGAAAGCAACGGAGGTTAAATCCCGCCTGTTGTATGATGGGGTTTCATAAATATGGGCAATCTTCATAAAGAAGATGAAAACTAAAGCCGGGGGGGGTCAGGGCTGTGCTGTCGTGGGAAAGTTTGGGAGTAGACGGGGTGAGGGATCCAAATTCTCATTTGTCTTCTCTTGTAGGAGCAATTGCAGCGAATTTTTCTGCTTTCCCACTTAGAACTATACATAAATAAACGGACTTTTTGATTGCGTGGAGTAGTGGCATACGCTCTTACTTAGAGACAAGTGAATTTTCAGTATACGCTTTATTTATATAAACTGTTGACGGCTTTGCTTTTTCATTTATTGTTATTGATGTCGCTTGTCTGAAGTTAATAATTCGTATTCCTTCAAGTGGGTCCTGGCTACTTTGAGGCCGGAAAATACCGAATAGTGAATACAGTACTCCGAACCGCAGGTTTTTGTGCAGGTAGGCAGTTCTGACCAAGTTTTATTTTTTATTTTTTAAAATTCTCTGGCTTTGCAAATATTTTCAGCAGCCCGAGGAAGCTCTCCAAACAGGCGTCACTGTCAGCGCACCGGGACGGGTGCACGGAGGGGATCTTTCTGCTTCACGTGAATTATGAGTGTTTTACTCATCGAGGGTAAGCATTAAGATTAAAAAGATTAAGATTAAGACAATTTAGGTAATTTTAAATTCGGGATTTAGGGGAGTCGAATGCTTTCAGAACACGTGCCTTATTTTTGTGTGTTTGTTTCAATATCGGCCGATATATGTGTGTTTTGGTAAAGAGAGCTATTTAAAAAAAACCCAACCACACCACCCGTAGTGTGTTGGAGCGCAACTTTCTTATGGCACAAGTGTGTGGACACAACGCACAAGTGTGTGGGACTCGCGCCCCGTTGGCGGTAATAAATGGTTTGTAAGACTTTCTGCAAGACCCGAGGAAAGAATCGCCGCTGAGTTTGCAGAGTTTGGATGCAAAATAGGAAAGACCTATTGGACCCGTTGGAGCGGGGCCAGAGGAGGCCCCGGAGCTGCTGCGAGGGCTGGAGCCCCTCTGCTGGGAGGACAGGCTGGGAGAGTTGGGGGGGTTCAGCCTGGAGAAGAGAAGGCTCCGCGGAGACCTCCGAGCCCCTTCCAGTGCCTAAAGGGGCTCCAGCAGAGCTGGGGAGGGACTTTTTCCAAGGGCATGGAGTGATAGGACGAGGGGGAATGACTTCAGACTGGAAGAGGGCAGATTGAGATGAGATGTGAGGGAGAAATGTTTCCCTGTGCAGGCGGTGAGCCCCTGGCGCAGGTTGCCCCGAGAAGCTGTGGCTGCCCCATCCCTGGAGGTGTTCAAGGCCAGGTTGGACGGGGCTTGGAGCAACCTGGGCTGGTGGGAGGTGTCCCTGCCCAGGGCAGGGGGTGGCACTGGATGGTCTTCAAGGTCCCTTCCAACCCAAACCATTCTGTGATGCTTCTATGAAAATGGAAACGACCTCCATGGCATTAGCAAACGTCACCGACACAGGCATTGGGGTCACCTGTGGGGTGCTCTTAGCAAGAGCCCCTCGAAGCATGTCTCACTGTGGGGTTAGAAGTTATGAGACATCAGTGGACTTTTACATCCCTCTTAAATTAAAAACACAGCGCTATTACAAATGTGAATGACCTCTGGGCTGCCGTACGCCCGGCTGCATCCCGAATATTTCTTAGGAGAGCACGTGTAGGGAGGTTTCTCCATCACCACTCGGCCGCAGGGCTCGCGGCTCAGCTGACGTCCTGCCATGGTTTCTGAGAATAACTTGATTATTTGAGGACCATATATTTGAGCATTTGAGGAGCCACGTGATCTCTTCTGGTTTTCAGAGAATTTAGATGGGGACCCATAAGCCACTTTCAAAGCAGTCCTAAAATAACTCGGTAATTATGGAAATGTCACAACCAGATGCTCCTTAATGGATCGGTTGAAATCCTTTTTATTTTTTTTTTAAATTTATTTTTATTTGACATGAAAAGCTTGATCAGGGCTGACTTAGCTTAAACCTTTAAAAGGGTACGCACCGCTGTGGTACAGTCATTTCAGGTAAAATCATTTAGATTGGAATCCACAGCTCACTGAAGAGCACCGGGTCTTCGAATAAACAAGAATGAAAGCTCCATCGAATGTCTGATTTAAGGTGAGTTTAACTATTAAGAATGTTATAGTAGACTATTCTTCAAAGAATTTTTTTTTTCCACTTTTAATAGAATTTAAACATTTTTACGTTTTCTGCTTGGTAGAAGCATTTGTGTAAAATCTGAGAAGAAGTATTTGTAGATATAAGTTGCATAATTTGTTATTATATGCATAATTTGTTAATATATACATCATTTCTTGCCTTAATGCAAATATTCTGATAGTTGGTAAATACAAAATTAACTTGATTTTTTTTTTTAAACAAAGCAAATAAGGTATTTGGAGGAGGATTCTTTACATTGATGCATATTGGCCAGTTCTAATTTTGTATTAAATGTACTTAGTTTGAGTGTTTAAAGTATCCATTTCGATTGCGGTTTGTGAATTTATAAAGTGGTAAAATATGTTTGACTTTGTTCAAAGAGAAGAAATGCAGCACAGCACTTAAATCATGATGCTTTTGTGCATATTTTTAACATGAAAAAACCACTACATTGTACTGGTGAACAATTATCTAAATTTTATTTCATCGGATATTTTTGATAGTAATTTTTCTTAAAAATAAAAAACCAACTAAAAATTAGTCTTGCGTTTAAAGGGCATTATTTTCTCAAATTGAATTCTTAAGTTTGTAAACGTTTTATTTCTCCTGTGTGTGCCTATTTTTCTTATAGCACACGATTGAGACGATAGCAGTGTTTTGACCTCTTTTCTGTGCGGGAAGACACTTTGCTGTATTTCTTTTTTGACCGTCTTTACCTGCAACTCATCATTGAGTGAATACACTGCTGAGCTATTTTATCTCCCTTCTCCTTTCAAAAGTTGTTCAAAAGTTGAGGGTCGGTTAATCCCATAACCGAGCGCGTGCCCGTTGTATTAAGCTTGAACGACCGCAGGGGATTTTCAGAAGAGGATGTTTCTCCCTCCCTCTCCGCCTGCTTGGGAACACGGCGAGATGCCACCAAAACGCAACTCTCCTGGAATTACCGGCGTCAAACACCCGGAAACCACAAGGCAGATCCTGTAAAAACTGGGCTAGCTTAGAAACTGAGATTCCTGACAAATAATACAAGTTGCCGCCTTTTTGGCTAACTCCTGGTTTGGGGCCTTAAACGTTCACACTGTGATGAGAGGGAACCCGGCTGCTCTCCATCAAAAGAGCTCCAGCGTCAGGACTTTCAGACCGGAGTTTTAGGTGTTGAAGCTTTCAGAAAAAGACCAAATATCAGCGACGTTAGGGGGACATTGCAAGGAAGGGCAGCTCTGCTCTTGCTACGCGCTACTGTGCTTAACCCGTCGGGTCTTCAAAACTTCGCTGGGCTTGGAGGAGGAGAGGTGTACAAATCAAAATGCATCCAAACGGTAGTTGCTAATGAATCGTAGAGTCGTAGAATGGTTTGGGTTGGAAGGGACCTTGAAGACCATCCAGTGCCACCCCCTGCCCTGGGCAGGGACACCTCCCACCAGCCCAGGTTGCTCCAAGCCCCGTCCAACCTGGCCTTGAACACCTCCAGGGATGGGGCAGCCACAGCTTCTCGGGGCAACCTGCGCCAGGGGCTCACCGCCTTCAGTGAAAAATTTCTTCCTAATGTCTCGTCTAAATCTCCCCTCTTCCAATTTGAAGCCATTCCCCCTCGTATTGCAAAAAGCAATGAAAAATAACTTGAAATCATGGCTCGTGGCTTGACTCCCTCCAGGCTACGCAAAGACGTGGGCAGGATGACGCTCTTCCTGGAGCAGAGGTGGCTTTACCTCTGCCTGCCCCCCTCCCCGTGCTGGGCCGCTCTCCGTGCCGCCTCCCACCCAACGCGTCCTGCGTTGACGAACCCCTCGATTGTCAAGCTCCCCTAGTAGGGATGTTGCCTTTGAAGAAGTGACTCAGGACGGCATTTCAAAGCCGCTTCTTGCCTAAATTGTTGCTCAGCAGTATTACAGGGACGTGCCTCGTCCCTGTTAATTACAGCCTCTTCGTTTAAGCAGGCGTGAGCCTCACCCGTGGCTGCTGGCACGTTAGTCCTGTATCTCCTTCTCATCCTTGCGTGTTTTGCCGCTTCTAAAGCCACCGAATGTGTTTGTACAGTTGATTTTGGTCGTGGAGTGACAGACGGTTGAGGCACCCTCCTGTAAAGTTTTACAGCTGTATAATTTTACTCTAGAAAGTAGTTCTAATTAGCGATTTAAATGGAAACAGCCTGCATTGGGCTCCGCTCTAGGTTTTCGTAGAACTGGGTCCTTGTCTTCAGTCTGGCTTGGGTTACCTTCACGCATTCCAGCGCGGTACGAAAATTCTGGGTTTGTGGTCATCTTTGAAAGCCTGAGAGGGGAATCTCTGCGGGCAGAGAAAACAGAAGGGCTTTTCTTGAGAGATTGACTCGTCAGGCTTATTTTCATAAACTTATACACGAGGAATTCAAGACAAGAACGGAAATAAAGCAGACTTGCGCTGGTACATCTGCCGGCTGCGAGGGGAGCAGATTATTCGGTATCCCACTCCGTCCGATATTCCCATCTCTGATTGTAATGTATTATGTTCTCTTCGTAGCAGCCTGACCACAATTTCTTGAGTTTCATTAGCAAATTTAAGGTCTCTTTTATTTTAGGTATCTGCAGTATGTCTGTAGAGGTGAAATACTCTGAGTATAAAGTGGGGCTTGTGTCTGGAGGCTCCAGTGCATACTTGAAGATGGTTTATATTTTACTCTCCGATTTCCCTCGTAAATGGTTTTGTGACCTTGGAGTGCCATGGTTTTAAAGCGAATTTATCTGGATCGTGAATTGACAGTTTTAGCGCAGTTCGGAGTTTGTGCTTGGTTTCCGCTGGATCCCGGTGGGGAAAAGCTGCAACTTCACGTGAAATACAGTTGAGAAGAAATACCGCTGCGCCGGGAAATAGGAAGAATAACCCCCTTGAAAGTGTATTACTTTGCAGGGGAGCTCAGTGGCGGGCAGCCTCTACGGCACCCATTTCTCAGCTCTTGGTTGGATTATACCTGGTTGGTACCTATACGTGGTTGGTTATACCTGGGTTTGTGCGCTCTCCTAAAATCTCTTTACTGCAATCCTGTTTCAGCGNAACCTGGGCTGTTGGGAGGTGTCCCTGCCCAGGGCAGGGGGTGGCACTGGATGCTCTTCAAGGTCCCTTCCAACCTAAAGCATTCCATGATTCTATTCAGTCGGCAGTTTACTTGATAGTAGCATTAATAAATGCTTCTTGTTGATGTAGAGAAGGGGAAATATCTTTTTTGACTTCACACATTTAAGAAATCAGTCCATCTGATAGCTGTGCTGATGAGTTCCCAGCTGACAGCGTTTAGTCCATCAGCGTCTTTTGTGGGACGGTAACTGCCCTTTGGGTGGATGGAAGGCCTTTCTGGAGAGCCTATGGCCAAGAGGATGCAATGTCAAGTCACAGCTGGTGGGTCATCTGCTCCTGCGGGAATCGCTATTCTGGGGAGGTTTGGGGGAAATTTTAAAGACAACAGCTGAGTACAAATCAATATTTTTCTTGACAGCCCCGGTCCTCTTCCTCTCCTTCCAATTTACATCTGTCCTCCAGAGATGACAAATCGCAGCGTAGTAACGGGAGAGGCTTTCCATCTCCTGGATGGCAGTGGGGGTTTGGGGATGGTTCTTTTTTTGTAATTCCACAGACCAAATGGATTAATCGGTATACTTTCTCCACTTTGAGATCCCTTTGATTTTCAGATTCTTCCATTGCTTGAATAGGAGTGCAGCTGTAATTATTTCCCCCCTCCCCCTGTTCTCAGGTTAATTTTTAGTCGTTAAGATTGTTCATCTAACTTACGAAATTTGAAAATTTCATGCTATTGACAGCACCGCATGAAGCTCTGTAAACCCCCACTTGTTAGAGCTCTGACCACGGGAGGAAAGCTCTTTGCCATCAAAGGTCAAATCTATTTCTTTTGTGGTTTCAACTTTGCTCCAAACATGATTTCTTGTGGGGATGCTGTTCTGTAAGTAAAGTTTTAGCTGGAAAAGTTACAGGATCTTATTTATTCCGTACACGTTGAGGTATTGTGAAGCCTCTCGAAAGACAGGAGAAAGCCACAAGTTTATTTCCATTCTTTCCGCAAAAATCACGCATCCTTTTTTAATGAATAATGTACATGTAACACTTTAATTTGATTTTATAAGGGTTAATCTTTGTTTGCCACTCTGTTTCCTGGCTTTTGGTTCCTGATTAGATAAGATAAGATAAACGGCTCTTATCTCCTGATAAGAGCCGTTTAGATGTGGTGTTGGGGGATATGGTGTAGGGGAGAACTTTGTAGAGTAGGGTGGATGGTTGGACTCGATGATCCCAAGGGTCTCTTCCAACCTAGACAATTCTGTGATTCTGTGATTAACCCCAAAGGCTTTAACTGTGAAATTCTTCCTATTTTACATTGCCTGTCTCTCAGAAAAACATGGAATTAGGAAATAATTGGAAGTATTTCAGGTTGAGCAGTTACTGCAACGCAGCCTTCCTGTTAAGCTTCAAGGCTCAGTGTTGCCTTTGCCATTTTTCCCTCTGTGCGTCTTTTTAATTTTGGGGCCTTACTGAAGCGCAGTTTTGAGGTGATCTGGGTGGTAACAGCCACCGTGACGGTCGTGAGAAGCGTCATGCAATGTCCTGTTCGGCCGTGCCCGTGATTTCCTAGCAGAGGGGGAGACTCGCGTGGCTCCGTTATTGAGCCGTAGAAGATCGGATCTCGTTTTTATATTACCTTTCATGTATTTTTTTCCAAAGCTGCTCTTTTGTGTTGCTCAGGAGGGGACCAGTAGGATTTTCTGTGCTCGTGCAGCGTCACGCGGGCAAATCGCGACCGGCTTTCAGCTCGCTCTGAAATTGTTGGGGTGAACTGATTGGGTAAGGTGGAAGTCAATCCCCCCAAAATAAACCCCTGAACTTTTGTGAACGCTCGAACGCTTTCGAATGTGTACCTGGGGGGATCATGGGGGCACGGGGAAAGGAGACGTGTCATATTGTCGAGAAGGTCAATGATTGGAAGTGATTAGACTGCACTGAGTCACTAGATAGGATGCTTCAATATAATATCTTTATTAAGATGCTTCGTGGGAAANGCACTGGCACAGGCTGCCCAGAGAGGTGGGGGAGTCTCCCCCTCTGGAGCCATCCCAAACCCGCCTGGACGCCGTCCTGTGCCACTGCTGGAGGTGCCCCTGCTCTGGCAGGGGGTGGCACTGGGGGGGCTCCAGAGGGCCCCTCCAGCCCTCACCAGTCTGTGACCTGAGCCACGTCTGCAGTTCCCGTGGAGCCAGAGGGGCGCTTTTGTCCGAAGCCCAGCGAGCTTTCCCGTAAAGAAGTAAGTAAGCAGACCGAGGGAGTTTTCCAGCCGGGATCGGCCGCCTCGGCTCCGGCGATGCAGCGAAACTCTGCCGCTTAGCGTACAAAACCTCTCCCTGCTTCCCCGGCTTGTTTACTGCCTGCGGCGCCCGTGACATCAGCCCCAGTAGTAAAGCAGAAATGGTTTACTACCTGGTTTCTGGTTCTGACATTCCCATGGCAACCTCCTCCCCGATTTAGTCGCAGTTTAGTGCCGTACAAGTAGGATTTGTTCACAAATGAATAAAGGTTGCAGTATGGAAAAGACACTTCCCCGTGTGTTCCTGATGGGCGGTAAATAAGGGCCGAAGCAGTGGGTGAATATGAGCTCTTTATGGGATTTGGCAGGGCGCGCGCTTCCCGAGGTTACGCTGCTTAACGGCGCAAGAAATATAAAATAAGGGAAATCGAAAGGATCGCATACAGCAGCTGTGAGCAGCTGCACTCCAAACGCCACGCGGGAACAGCGTGACCGGGCTGCAGCCACGGCCCCGATGACAAACCCGGCTGTGACTGTAAGACGGGAAAGATGATGGACTTTAAAAAGGATGTGAAGCGGGAGAGGGCTCGGGAGCGACCTCCCTGTACGTGAGCAGAAGTTTGGGGTCGTTTCCAGCTGTGTCGCCAAAGTGGCTCTGTCGCTGCCCGTTCTCCCACGCCGAGCCCCCCCCGTTTTACGTCCCGCCGGAGGCGTTTGCGGAGGATGAAGGGAAGGGGTTGGGGCGGTGCGGCGCAGGGCTGGTTTGGGGTTGTAAAAAGGTTCGTTGAAGGCTCTGCGTTGATTTTTCTCTTGGTTTCCCAAGATAACGAGAGCCGGCGGTAATTTTTGGACGCTGTTGGCAAGCTGCTGTCAGATTGGCCAGAAGCACGGTGGGTTCGAAGACGTGGAGGTCTGGAGAAGGGGATGGAGAGAGGCGAGAAGGCGGGGACCGACGGGGATGGGGCTGAGGAGCAGCCAGGAGAGGAGAGGGGAGGGGAGATGGGGCTGGGTGCTTGCGGGGGGCAACATTTCCCATCTCCCCGCTCCTTTTTCATTTGCGAAGGGAAACCCCAGAGCATCTCGCGGCTGCCGCCGCGCCGCTTTCGTCCCGGTGTGACGGAGGAGCGGAACGTCTCTGCCGTGGGGCGCTGAAAGGGTCTGGGAACGGCTCAGCCTGGAACAGCGAGCTCACAAAGGTTAGGGAACTCCTGTGATTAAGTTCAGCCTCGTTGAGCATACGCTGCGAAACACGTTGGGCTGTGCGATGCCGCTCACGCCGGGGTGATGAAAGGGACCCGGGTGGCCCGGGGACTCGCACCCGCTCTACCTGGTTAACCTGACGGACGAGCTACAGAGGCTTGAGGGCAGCCCGGCTCCTCTCTCTGAGTCAGCCCTGCCCGTCTGGTGTGTTGGTGCTGGCTGACTCAGGTCCACCAGACCAGCCAAGGGTCTCACACGGGGTGTGCAGGCACGGGGTGGCTCCGGCAGCTGCGTCTTTTGACTTGACTGGGGAGGAAAGGTCAAGGATGGAATTACCCCTTATTAGTACTAATATCATAGAATTATAGAATCATAGAATGGTTTAGGTTGGAAGGGACCTTGAAGAGCATCCAGTGCCACCCCCTGCCCTGGGCAGGGCCACCTCCCACCATCCCAGGTTGCTCCAAGCCCCGTCCAACCTGGCCTTCAACACCTCCAGGGATGGGGCAGCCACAGCTTCTTGGGGCAACCTGTGCCGGGGGCTCACCGCCCTCACAGTGAAAAATTTCTTCCTAATGTCTCATCTAAATCTCCCTCTTCCAGTCTGAAGCCATTCCCCCTCGTCCCATCANAGAGTCCCTCCCCAGCTCTCCTGGAGCCCCTTTAGGCACTGGAAGGGGCTCTGAGGTCTCCGCGGAGCCTTCTCTTCTCCAGGCTGAACCCCCCCAACTCTCCCAGCCTGTCCTCCCAGCAGAGGGGCTCCAGCCCTCGCAGCAGCTCTGGGGCTTCCTGTGGACACAGGACCTATCGCCTCCAGCACCTTTAAAGTGGTGACCAGGAGCGTGGCAGGTACAAATAGGACTCAGCAGCTCTTTTCTTTGGTACATGGAAATTTGGGGTTGTACGCGATGTGGCTTCAAACTGGAAGAGGGCAGGTTTAGATTGAACATTAGGAAGAAGTTTTTCACTGTGAGGGTGGTGAGGCACTGGCCCAGGTTGCCCAGAGAGGTTGTTGAGGCCCCATCCCTGGAGGTGTTCAAGGCCAGGCTGGACGTGGCCTTGGGCAACCTGGTGTGGTGAGAGGTGTCCCTGCCTATGGCAGGGGGGTTGGAACTCGATGATCTTCAAGGTCCTTTCCAACCTAAACCATTCTATGATTCCTCAGACGTGTATCATCGCCGCAGCCACCGTGGTTGCCCGAGTCCTGGCTCACCCCAGGGCGGCCGCTGCGGGACCAGCGGCGAGGGATGCCCCGTGCAGCCCTGGCGAGGCGGGCAGACAGCAGCCGCCCCTTCGCTCTGCAGCAGAAGGCTGCGGGGAGCCCGCGGGTGGTGGAAGCACGGCGGGAACAGTAAAAAAGCAGGTTTGGAAGGCGACAGGGGTTAGTAGGAGCCACTGCCCGTCCTGCGCTGTGCCCTCCCGCAGGTTCCCACGCCATGAGCGCGGCCGAGGACGCCGAGTGGCTGCGGTGGGTGACGAAGCAGTTCGGGAGCATCGCGGGGGAGGACAAAGAAATCGACTTGGAAGAGTTCAAAACCGCTCTGCAAGTGAAGGAGGTGAGCGCTCCCGCGGGGGGGCGGGGAGTGGGGTCCCCGCCTCTGGGCAGCACTGGTACCCCGACACCGAGCTCTGCTCTCTTATTGTACTTAGAGAAAATTAAGCTTTAAAATAGAGTTGCATGACGTTATGTGAGAGAGGGAGAGGGAAACCCAGTGGTTCTCTGCGGCAAGCGGGAGTGGAAAACACAGATTACCCATCCGTAATGCAAAATCGATTGGAGATCCACAGTCTGCCTTTGAACACGCTTGGCTATTCCCAGCGAATATCCCCCCCAGCTGCCCATCACCCCATCCCCTGTCCCCAGGGCTCCCTCCCTTCCCCGGGCAGCCCCCTCCGGCTGCGGTGCCAATACACCTCCACAAAAAAACAGCCTACGTTCCTCCCTCCTGTTTTCGGACGGTCCCCATGACTTTCAGCTTTTGCTGGATGATTCCCATCGCTGGCGGTGAGAGCTTTGTTGGTAGCATCAGGATGCGGCCGGTGGAGAGCATCCCACCGCAGCGTGAGAGCCTTTGTCCTCCTCCCCGCAGTCCTTCTTCGCCGAGAGGTTCTTTGCCCTCTTCGACTCGGACGGGAGCGGGACCATTAGTTTGGAGGAGCTGCTGAAAGCCCTGAGCCTGCTCATACACGGGAATGAGACGGAGAAGCTGAGATTCCTCTTCCAGGTTTACGACGTGGACGGTAAGATGATGAAAAATAGATTAATCTGGGTTTTTGGGGTTTTTTTTTGAACCGAATTGCGATTCGCAAGGCAGCACGGCTCTGCTCTGAGCATCCCAGTGCCGGCGTCGCCGCCTGGCTTCAGCGCCGGGCTCACGTCCTCTCGTAGGTGAAGCGCCGCTGGGTGATGGGGGAGGTGGGTCTTCGCTGCTGGATCTTCGTTAAATGCAAGCGTCCGCCTGGCATAACGCCGCTGCCTGTGTCCCGTGATGAAAGCAGCAAAAACCCATCGGAAAGGCAGGAATTAAACCAGCCGCCCGTCAGGGTTTCCCCCGATTCGCTTTCATCCCCGGCCACGGAGAGGAGCGCTCTCTGTTCCTCTCCAACATCAGCTCTCGGTCCCGTTGATATCAGCGGAACGCCGGCGCGCTCTCCTCTGCCTCCACCGGCTGGGAAAGCTGGAAATAACAAAAGCAAAGCTCTTCTCGAGCTGCTTTTCCTGCTCTGAGCTGCTTGGGCATGACCCGCTGGCTGGAGAAGTGAGCGCCGAGCCTCCCGCCTGTCGGGTCTGCTCCGGTGCCCGGCTGCCGGATAAGCGGCTCTGCGTCGCTTTGCGAGCACAGAGCTCTGCCGGCCAAGCGGCGGCGTGACTGCCGCAGGTAAACTGCCGATGAGGTCACCCTTTTTTTTTAAAAAACAGCTGATTTATAACCAATGGCACGGCCCATCCTCCCAAAGAGCCTGCGTGCATTAAAGGGGGGCAATTTCTGCCTTAAAGGGGGGCAATTTCTGCCTTAAAGGTGCAAGATGAAGGTAAAAGAGAGGCTGAAAGAGTTGGGGCTGTTCAGCCTGGAGAAGAGAAGGCTCCGGGGAGATCTTATTGCGGCCTTCCAGTCCCTAAAGGGGCTCCAGGAGAGCTGGGGAAGGGCTTTTTACTGGGGCATGGAGTGATAGGACGGGGGGGAATGGCTTCAAACTGGAAGAGGGCAGGTTTAGATTGAACATGAGGAAGAAGTTTTTCACTGTGAGGGTGGTGAGGCACTGGCCCAGGTTGCCCAGAGAGGTTGTTGAGGCCCCATCCCTGGAGGTGTTCAAGGCCAGGCTGGACGTGGCCTTGGGCAGCCTGGTGTGGTGGGAGGTGTGCCTGCCTATGGCAGGGGGGTTGGAACTCGATGATCTTCGGGGTCCTTTCCAACCTAAACCATTCTATGAGTCTATGAAAACCGTGGGGTTGTCAGGGCGCTATGGTGCATCGGGGTCTCTGCTCTGACCCACCACGGCACCCGCTCACCCCGCGCAGGCAGTGGCTCCATCGACCCGGACGAGCTGCGCGTGGTGCTGCGGTGGTGCCTGCGGGAAAGCGCCATCGCTCTGCCCGAGGAGCGGCTGGCAGACCTCACCTTGGCACTCTTCGAGGCCGCCGACAAGGACCGCAGCGGCTCCATCACCTTCGAGGAGCTCCGGGAGGAGCTGGAGGGTTTTCCAGAGGTCATGGAGAACCTGACCATCAGGTAGCTGTGTCGGTGGGTCCCTCAGGCAGCCCCGTGGGGTTACGGGTTCCCTTGGGAGCACCTTTTTCCTCCTGCGTGGAGGAAACCCCATGAGATTTATGCTCTCTTTAAGGCTCTCATGGGGTGCCCAGACCATGAGGTGCTTGGGTCAGCACTGGGAGCAACTCAGGTGCCTTATGGTGCCAAGCTGGGTGCTGGTCTTGGATGCAGGGATAGATGCAGGGATGGGTGCAAGGATGGTGTTGGGATGGGTGCAGGGATAGGTGTTAAGATGGGTGCAGTACCCAGATGCAGGGATGGGTGCAGGGATGGTGTTAAGATGGGTGCAGTACTCAGATGCAGGGATGGGTGCAGGGATGGTGTTAAGATGGGTGCAGGGCTAAGATGCAGGGATGGGTGCAGGGATGGTGCTGGGATAGGTGCAGGGGTGGTGTTGGGATGGGTGCAGGGCTCAGATGTAGGGATAGATATAGGGATGATGCCATGTTGGATGCAGGCCTGGGATACAGGGATGGGTGCAGGGATGGTGCCAAGCTGGGTGCTGGTCTTGGATGCAGGGATGGGTGCAAGGATGGTGTTGGGATGGGTGCAGGGATAGTGTTAGGATGGGTGCAGGGCTCAGATGCAGGGATGCGTGCAGGGATGGTGCTGGGAGAGGTGCAGGGGTGATGTTGGGATAGGTGCAGGGATGATGCCGCACTGGGTGCAGGGCTCGGGTGCAGGGATGTCACGCTGGGTGCAGGGCNGGGATGATGCCATGTTGGATGCAGGCCTGGGATACAGGGATGGGTGCAGGGATGGTGCCAAGCTGGGTGCTGGTCTTGGATGCAGGGATGGGTGCAAGGATGGTGTTGGGATGGGTGCAGGGATAGTGTTAGGACGGGTGCAGGGCTCGAATGCAGGGAAGGGTGCAGGGATGTCACGCTGGGTGCAGGGCTCAGATGTAGGGATAGGTGCAGGGATCATGCTGGGATGGGCGCAGGGATGATGCCGCGCTGGGTGCAGGGATCATGCTGGGATAGGTGCAGGGGTAGTGTTGGGATGGGTGCAGGGATGATGCCGCGCTGGGTGCAGGGCTCGGATGCAGGGATGGGTGCAGGGGTAGTGTTGGGATGGGTGCAGGGCTCGGACGCAGGGATGAGCGCCAACCTGGGTGCAGGACTGCCCCAGCTTCCCTCTTTCTCCGGGCAAGGAGCAATCCGCTGCCTTTGCTCCCAGTGCAGCCAGTTGGCTGAAGCCCCCACCGCCCATCGAGAGGAGCCGCCGGCCGCGCTACCTGACCCGGGCGTACTGGCACAACCACCGCAGCAAGCTCGCCTGCCTGGGGGGCTACGCTGGCCTCAACCTCCTGCTCTTCGCCCTGGCCGCCCTGCGGCACGCTGGCCTCGGCGGGTGGCTGGCGGTGGCCCGGGGCTGCGGGCAGTGCCTGAACTTCAACTGCGCCTTCCTCGCAGTGAGTGCCGGGTCCCGGGAGGGATGCTGAGCTCAGAGGGGCGCGGGGTGACGGTTGCCTGGGCTATTTACAGTCACATTTACACTGGGACACTTTGGAGGGCGGTAACTGGAGCCTGTGGACCTTTGCAGCTGTGGGACCAGGCTGTCTCCTCTAAATCATTATATATAAATAATGGGTGAGGGAGGTTGTGAGCTCTTCGGGACACGGGCACTCACGGCACCCTACAGATGGGTCCTTGATTTCTGCCTCTGGGTGCTCTCCAAGCTGACACCCTGCATTAGTGGGGAGCTGGCTCTGGACCGCCCGGGGACCAGCCCTTGGCTGAGCCCCCCAACATCTCCGATTGCCCCCTGCCATCTCCAATTGCCCCCCAGCATCTCCAACTGCCCCTCTCTCTCTCTCCCGGAGGTGCTGATGCTGCGGAGGTGCCTGACCTGGCTGCGAGCTACCCCCATCGCCAAGGTTTTGCCACTGGACCAGCACGTCGTTTTCCACCAGCTGGTGGGGTACGTGGTGCTGGCGCTGGCAGCCGTTCACACGGGCGCCCACGTCGCCAACTTCAGTAAGTAGCAGCTCCCGGGCAGGGGAGGCGCTGCGGCTGCAGAGGGTTTATCTCGGGCAGCACCCGCTCTGATGCACCCCACCAAACCTGCAGTGGGTTCCCCCCCCCTTCCAGTCCCTCTGCTAAAGTGGGAAATGCCCCTCGGTGCAGGGGGCATCACCCACACTGCGCTGATGAAAAGCTGCAGGGGACCGGACCAAGCCCAAGGGCGGATGCTCGTGTCCCAGGGGGATGCAGATGTCCCAGGCGAGGGATGCTCATGTCCTGGGGGGGATGCTCATGTCCTGGAAGGATGCAAATGCCCCAAGGAGGGGATGCACTTGTCCCAGGGGTGGGATGCACATGTCCTGGGGGGATGCTCGTGTCCCAGGGGGATGCAGATGTCCCAGGCAAGGGATGCTTATGTCCTGGGGGGATGCTCATGTCCCAGAAGGATGCAGATGTCCCAAGGAGGGGATGCAAATGCCCCAAGAAGGGGATGCACTTGTCCCAGGGGTGGGATGCACATGTCCTGGGGGGATGCTCGTGTCCCAGGGGGATGCAGATGTCCCAGGCAAGGGATGCTTATGTCCTGGGGGAAAAGCTCACGTCGTGGAAGGATGCTCATGTCCCAAGGAGGGGATGCAAATGCCCCAAGAAGGGGATGCACTTGTCCCAGGGGTGGGATGCACATGTCCTGGGGGGATGCTTGTGTCCCAGGGGGATGCAGATGTCCCAGGCAAGGGATGCTCATGTCCTGGGGGGATGCTTATGTCCCAAGGAGGGGATGCATTTGTCCCAGGGGCAGGATGCACATGTCCCAGGGGGGATGCAGATGCCCCAGGGAGGGGATGCACATGTCCAAGGGGGATGCACTTGTCCCAGGGGTGGGATGCACATGTCCTGGGGGGATGCTTGTGTCCCAGGGGGATGCAGATGTCCCAGGCAAGGGATGCTCATGTCCTGGGGGGATGCTTATGTCCCAAGGAGGGGATGCAGATGTCCCAAGGAGGGGATGCATTTGTCCCAGGGGCAGGATGCACATGTCCCAGGGGGGATGCAGATGTCCCAGAGGTGGGATGCACGCGTCCCAAGGGGGATGCTCATGTTCTGGATGGATGCAGATGTCCTGGGGGGTGCACATGTCCCAGGGAGGGGGATGCAAGGCCTGGAGAGGGGGTGCA
Source organism: Anarhynchus alexandrinus (assembly GCA_008711295.1). Taxonomy (NCBI): domain Eukaryota; kingdom Metazoa; phylum Chordata; class Aves; order Charadriiformes; family Charadriidae; genus Anarhynchus; species Anarhynchus alexandrinus. The sequence continues at coordinate 209,329 of VUYV01000355.1, read as the reverse complement.
CGTGCCCAGGGAGGCTGCAGGCAGGGTGCAGGCAGCCGGAGGGTGCGTGCGGTGCCGCACAGTCTGTGCACTGTCTGTTATCCCCCTCTAGCGGCTTCCCAGCCGGGCAGCAGAGGGATCCCGCTCTCCCCCATGCAGCTCCCAAGTGGGGAGCACCCCACGCACCCCCTTCACCCCACGGCGGGGTGCCAGGGCCGCGTCCCCAGCTCAGGGGGGGGCACGTCCGCTGGCACTACCCACCCTCGTGCAAAACCGCCCCCCTTGACGCGATGCTGAGCCCGAGAGCGCGGTTGGAAAGGAGAAATGTTGCGTTTTTCTAAACGAGCAAAGCACTTGGCTGCTTCTTAGTCAAAAATAAATAAATAATAATAATCGGGAACGGTTCGTCGGGTGCAGCAGAAGTCTGGGTGCGCAGCGGGTGGGTGCTGCGGGTGCCCCTCGCCCCGTCCCCACCGTGCGTGTGTGCCCAGGCAGGCTGGCGCGGCAGGACGGGCGCCATGCCCTCGCCGAGTACCTCTTGTCGGCACGGCCCGGCGTGGGGGGCCTGGGCGGCACGGCCTCGCAGACGGGGCTGGCGCTCCTGGGGCTGCTGGCCGCCATGCTCGCCTTCTCCAGCCCCTGCGTCCGACGGAGCGGCCACTTCGAGGTGGGTCCCGCCGCGGCCCCGTGAGACCTGGAAAACCCCCAGCGGTGCCAAAGCTGCTCTGTCTTGGGGAGCGGGGGAGCGGGGTGAGGGGTCCGGTGGGAGGGTGCCCATCCGGGTGCTGCCCCGTGGGTGGGGGAGAGCTCTCGAGCCAGTGTGGTGCCCCCCGATACCTCCCTTAGACAACCCCACACTGCTTAAAACTGCCATTTTGGGGTTTCTGTGCTTTTCTTTATCATTCATCACTGCAGAAGAAGTGTGGCCAGCAGGGTGAGGGGGGGATTCTGCCCCTCTGCTCCGCTCTTGGGAGACCCCACCTGCAGTGCTGCCTCCAGCACTGAAGCCCCTAACATAGGAGAGACATGGACCTGTTGGAGCGGGGCCANGGTGAGCCCCTGGCGCAGGTTGCCCCGAGAAGCTGTGGCTGCCCCATCCCTGGAGGTGTTGAAGGCCAGGTTGGACGGGGCTTGGAGCAACCTGGGCTGGTGGGAGGTGTCCCTGCCCAGGGCAGGGGGGTAGGAACCAGATCATAAAATGGTTTAGGTTGGAAAGGACCTTGAAGATCATCGAGTTCCAACCCCCCTGCCACAGGCAGGGACACCTCCCACTAGACCAGGCTGCCCAAGTGAGATGATCTTCAAGGTTCTTTCCAATTCAAACCATTCTGTGATTCTATGATTTGAGCTACCTTTGCCCGCTGGGATGCCCCAGCACTGCCTTGCCACGAAGCACTGTTTGGCTCCACCACTTTCAGTTCATGCTCAGCCCCCCACCCCGTGCCCCCCGCTCCCTGCCTGCAGGTCTTCTACTGGACTCACCTCTCCTACATCTCCGTCTGGACCCTCCTCATCCTCCACGGGCCCCACTTCTGGAAGTGGTTTGCAGCTCCCGGCTGCCTCTTTGCGCTGGAGAAGGTGGTCGGCTTGGCTTGGCGGCGCGCCGGGGGGCTGCGCATCGTGGAGGTCAACCTGCTCCCCTCCAAGGTCTGCGCCCACGGGGTCTCTGCGCCCCTTCCCACCCATCCCCTCCAGCCCCCTCCTCTTCTGAGAGGGGGAATAAAGACGCTGCAGCTCCCAGAAATGTCTTTAATAATTGCAAAGCCTTTTACAGGTTGGGGAGAAGCACTTTGCAAGTGACCGCGCTGGTTATCCGAGGCGGGGAAAAGGGGGGGGCGGTGGGACACAGAAGGGGGTGATGGTCCTGTGGTGTTTGCGTGGGGAGCTGGGAGGGGGACGCTTCCCCGGCCACGCGTGGGAGGGACGGGGCACAATGTGTAGTTTATATGGAAAAGGTGTGGGTTTGGATTGCTTCAGGCTGCGTTGCTCAACGTTTGCAGCAAAAGGTGAAAGCTATTTTTTTGTTTTCAAGCACTTTTTTTTTAGAAATTGTGAATTTTCACCTATTTTTCAAGTAAAAAAAACCCTAAACTTAAAACAACAAAAAACAAAACAAAAACTGCTTTGACTCTTAGTTTCTTCAAAAAAATTCTTACTAACTGAGATCTTTGTTTGACAGCAAAGCCGGGCAGCGAACAGGAGAACACCCCCTTTCTGAGGTGGAAGCCGTAGTGCTGGCTCTCGTGCTGGCTGCTTTCTAAAACGGGAGACACAAACCCGCGTGCTTGTGGGCTGCGGGAAGACCATCCCAGCAGAGACCGACCGGCGTGAGGTGCCCGCTGGATGCTCACAGCTTCTCTGGTCTCCTTTTCCTCCAGGTGACTCACCTCGTGATCGAGAGACCGCAGTTTTTCCACTACAAGCCCGGAGACTACGTCTACCTGAACATCCCGGCCATCGCCACCTACGAGTGGCACCCCTTCACCATCAGCAGCGCTCCGGAGCAGCAAGGTCATCACCCATCCTTTGCTCATTTTGCAGCACCGGGGTGTTTTGCGTCACCGGGATGATGGTTTGCACCACACGAGCCCCGTGAGGGCGGCTGGATCCCCTCTGAGGGTCGTGCGAGGAGGTGTCCATGCCCATGGAGCAGGGCGGCATGTGTTCACGCACGCCTCAACCTGCCTCCATCTCTACCTGCGCATAAGTGCTTTATAAAAACACTTTTGGGTTATTTCAAGCAAGGCACGGGGAACGAAGGGCACCTGAATGCCCTGCTCGGCTCCATGGGTGCCCAAGGTTTGGGATTTGGGCTTCACCCAGCTATTAGAGCAAACCCAGTCCCCTGCTGCAAGCCCGGGGCTGACATGAAGGAGGTCGGTGGGGATTGCTGCCGCCTCCCCGGGGCTGGAGCGGTGCGGCACGCAGCCTGCGGTGCCGGGGCTGCAGGGCAGTTCCTTACGTAGGATGTCCACCCGCTGCTCCGCTTCATCCTGCAGAGACCCTCTGGCTGCACATCAGGTCGCTGGGCCAGTGGACCAACAAGCTGTACGAGTACTTCCAGCGGCCCGAATCGCCCAGCCCGGAGCCGAAACCGCTCAGCAGGAGCCTGAGGGAGAAGAGACGCCGGCGCTGGGCGCAGGTTGGTGCGGATGGGGCTCAGCTTTCGGCAAACGTGGAGGTTAGACCTTAAAATGCTGCTGGCTGGCAGATGTTTGCGAGGCGATGGCTTTGCCAAGCTGAGGAACCCCCAGCGCGCCCATGGGTGATGGCAATGTCCTTGTCTGGCACGTGCGGAGGGCTCTGCTGGACGGTCTGTCCCTGACCAGCTCCAAAAAAAGCAAAGAAGCGAGGATGGGGCCGGGTTGGATGCTCTCCGCTGAGCGGTTCCCCCTGAGGTCACCCCAGTTTTCAGCCGCCCGTGCAGCACCAGGCTGGGTGCTGGGGTGTCTCCCCGGGGTGCACATCCCCTACAAGGTGCTCGTGCAGCCTTGGCGGGTTTTGTGTCCCACCCCTCACCGACCTGTACGACCCTGATGGATGGATGGGGCATCAGATGCCCGCGGGCATCGCAGCCGGTGATGCTTTGGCCTTTGCCTTGCAGGAAGGTCTCTGCAGCAGGGCAGGCTCGGAGCGGGGGTCTGTGGCCACCGACGGGGACAGAGACGTTCAGCTGCTGTCATACAAAGCCACCGGTGCTGCCGCCCCAGGAGAGGAGGACCCGCCGGTGGCGGTGGTAAGCACCATCTCCCACCCTTGCCCAGCACCGCCGAGACCCCCGCGCTCCCGGGGGGGCAGAGGCAGAGCCCCTGTAGCCCGTGGGGTGGGGACGGGGGGTCTCTGCTCTCATCATCTGCTCTCCTCTCCCTGGCCCTCCTCTGCTCTTGTCTGTCCCCCGGCGAGCAGCGGCTCCCCACGCCTGCTCCCACCACTCGCCTGCTCCCCACCTGCCCGGACCATCACAGTGGCTGTAAACCTCCTATTCACCCCCCAATTTGTGCAGGGATTTGGATAATTGCCTTTTTAATCAATATGCAAACCGATTACAATCCAGAGAACATCATCGGGTTGAGAGGTTCCTGGCACTGGACGTGGGTGGGATGTCCCACCAGAAGTGCGGGCGCTGCCCTGAGCTTGGCTGGAGGGATGTGGCTGCAAGTGGTGTGTGCAGCCCAGAAAAAAACCCCAAAACCCAGGGAACAAGCGGGTTTGGCGTTAGCTGTCATGGAGGGGTTAGGAGTGGGGAGGAGGAAATGCTCACTGCTCTCTTTACCCGGCAGGTCTCCACCGGGCTGGGTGAGACCCATTGGCTCTGCAGCATCAAGGTGAGGGATGCCTCGGTCCTTCCCCGGCTTTGGTGAGCAGGGCTGCGCTCAGCATCCCCGGGGGCACACACGCACGTGCCCGGTCACCCCACGCATGTGCCATGTCACCCCATGTGTGCCTGGCTGTCCCATGCGTGTAGCCCCTGTGCATAGGCGTTCCCACCTGGAGGACTTTGTGCTCCTGCCCACCCCATCCTCCTCTTCCTTTGATCCCATAAAAGACCCCAAATTCTGCCTGGGCTCCACAAGCCTGCGGTGCACCCTGCGCACTAACCCTGCTCCTACCCACAGCCTAAGAGTTGTTTTAGCACCCACGGGCTGCTGCATTTCTCCCCGAGTTTCTTGTCTCTCCTAAGTGCTACATCGATGGCCCCTACGGGACCCCGACACGGAGGATCTTCACCTCGGAGCACGCCGTGCTCATCGGCGCAGGCATCGGCATCACCCCCTTCGCCTCCATCTTGCAGAGCATCATGTACAGGTTGGTGCTGCTGCAGCAGCTCGTGCTGCGGTCCCGCCAGCAGACCCCCAAAATGAGCTCTGATGCAGCTTTGGGAGGCACAAGACATGATGTGTGCCATGGTAGACCCCTCCTCCAACACTTGTCGCTGCGGGATGAGCACCGTGGGGTAGAACCCGTTGTGGGTCCTCCTCGCTTCTAACTTTGGGACACATAACACGTGGCCATGAGCCCCACAGCTGGGTCCTACCTCCGTGTCGGGCTTTCCCCTGGGGGGTTCTGCTGGAGGAAACCCGCTGGCAGGAGGTTGGCCACGGGCATGCACCGGAGCTGGTGAGGAACGGGTGCTTGGGGTCCTCCCTGCGAAGGTCTGCTGGGGTCTGAGGGCGGTGGGGCAGGCAGGGGTCCATCTGCCCGTGCAGGTACCGCCGGCGAACGCAGAGCTGCCCCAGCTGCCACTACTCGTGGCGCGAGAACCTGCAGGACGAGGAGATGACGCTGAGGAAGGTAGGAGCAGGCAGAGGGGGACGGGGGACCGAGGTTTGCCCTGGGGATGGGGGCAGGAGGGCTGCAGGCTCCCGGGGGCGGAGAGCCCACGAGCATCCTTTCCCGGTGCGGGAGGTCCGGGGCGCTGGGTGGTTGGATTTGGCCCCTTCGCCCCCCGCCAGCTCCGAAGCAGATGGTTCTGTGTCCTTTCAGGTTGACTTCATCTGGATAAACCGGGACCAGAAGCACTTCGAGTGGTTCGTCAGCCTTCTAACCAAGCTGGAACTGGAGCAGGCTGAGCAGCAGCCGGGGGGTGAGCGGGAGGCAGGGGTTGGCCAGCGCAGCCCCCCCCACCCTGGGGGTGCCCAGCCCCGGGCTTGGCATCGCCCCCGGGGAGAGCCCACCCCAACCCGAGGGGGCACGGTGTGGGGCTGGACCCCCGCCTGCAGCCGTGCCCCCCTTGAACGCCCAGGGCAGTTTTTGGAGATGCACATGTACATGACATCGGCTCTCAGCAAGAACGACGTGAAGGCCATCGGGCTGCAGATGGCCCTGGACCTGCTGGCCACCAAGGAGCAGAGGGACTCGATCACGGGGCTGCGGACCAGGACCCAGCCCGGCCGCCCCGACTGGAGCAAGGTGAGGGCTGGTCCTGCCCTGCTGCCAAAACCCTGCTCACGGGAAGGGAGCCATGGCCCCCGAACCCGCTCTTTGGGGGGGAAACACCGTTTTAGAGTGGGAGGATGCACCGGGGTATCCAGACCCGGGGAAGCGTCTCCCTCCCGTGGGAAAGCGAGTGCCATGGGCGCACGGGGAGGCTGAGCTGTGCTGAGCAGCGGCTGCCAAACCAGGCAGGGATGCGGCCGTCCCCGGGGTGGGAGCGGGCTGCGCCACCACCACCCCTTCTCCTTCTGCCTGGGTCCTAGGTGTTTGGGAAGGTGGCGGAGGAGAAGAAAGGGAAAGTCCAGGTCTTCTTCTGTGGCTCGCCGGCGCTTGCCAAAGTCATCAGGGCGCACTGCGAGCGCTTCGGCTTCCGCTTCTTCAAGGAAAACTTCTAACCGCAGGCCCTCGCCTCCCCACCTGCCCCTGCCAGTCCTGACGCGGGGTGATGGGCTGCGGTGGACAGATCCTGCTGCACCACCCGTCTTGGCTCCTGGCGGTTGCTTGGTCAGAGCTGGGGAGGGTGGGATGCAGGGTGAGCATGCGATAGGCAGGGGAAGGGGCTGAGCTGGGCACGGGGCTTTGGGGTGGAGGGGAACGGGGTCCTGGAGCCATTTGAGGTGAAGGAGATGGGTGTCCTGGAGCATCCTTTTAGGGGTGTTGAGGGGGAAAGAACCAGTGTCCCAGAGCACTTTGGAATGGCGGGGACAGAGTCCCGAAGCACCCTGCAGGGCTTTGGGACAGAGGGAACGGGGTCCCGCATCACCCTGCAGGGTTTTGGGATGGAGGGGATGGGGTCCTGCATCACCTTGTGGGGCTTTGGGAGGGAGGGAATGGGATCCTGCATCACCCTGCAGGGCTTTGGGATGGAGGGGATGGGGTCCTGCATCACCTTGCAGGGATTTGGGACAGAGGGAATGGGGTCCTGCATCACCTTGCGGGAATTTGGGATGGAGGGGATGGGGTCCTGCATCACCTTGTGGGGATTTGGGATAGAGGGGATGGGGTCTTGCATCACCCTGCAGGGCTTTGGGGTGGAGCCCTTTGGGATGGAGGGGATAGTAGGGTCCTGCATCCCCCTGCGGTGCTCTGGGATGGGGCCGGGGCGGAGCGGTGCCCACAGGAGGGCACTGCAGCCTCGGCAACCGGTGCCCTGCAGCNTTTTCTGCAAAGACAAATAATTTGGCAGCTCCCCCCAAATCCAGCCCAACCCCAGTTTGCAGCGCAGAAGGGGTTTTGCCTCTTTTTTTGCACAGGGAAAAGAGATATTTTGGCAGTGCCGAGGGGGGCCGGGGCAGCCCACCCGCCTCAGGATGGCCGGTGGGATGGAGCAACTTCTGAAACGCTGGACCCCGGGGTGCAGGGATGATCCCGCGCGTGGCCGGCGGTGATGGGAGCGGTGGTGGCCCGTGGGGACCCATCGATGTTTAAAACAAATGCTGGTGAGAAGCTGCCTGCCCTGGCTGAGCTATACGGCCTTTTATGGGCCGCCTGTGCCATATGCTGATGCTTTTGCGTTAAAAAATAAATAAATAAATAAATCAAATAAATAAATAAAAAGGAAAGATGGATGTAGATGAGAGAGTCATCTGATGGCGACGTCACCCGTGGGGAAAGCAGGGTCTAAGGCAGAGGCGGAGGAGCAGCCCGCTGCCAGCACGGTGTGTCCCCGGCCGTCCCGGCAGAGCCGGCGCAGCCCGGCATGGCACCGCAGCGCGGCACCACTCGCCCCATCCGCACCTTCACTTCCCTCCCTCCGCCTCGCTGGCGCCGTTTTGGCCGGGATTTGATGCCCGAACCCCACTGCCTTCCAGACCCCGTCGTGGCATCCCCCCCGTGCCGGTGCTGGGGCGTTGCTGTGACAGCGCAAAGCGGCGCAGCCGACGTTCCTTGTGTTGCCCCGTGCGTTTGCCCGTGAGAATTTGGTTCACCCAGAAAAGTCGTGGCAGCCGGAGGAAGGTGTCAACGCAGCGGGAAGCCCCGGAGGGTGCCCTGGGCAGGGGCGGGGGCTCAGCCCCCTCGTCCCCGGTGCCAGCACAGCACCGCCGCTGCCTTTTGCAGACACGGCCCGAGCGAGGCAGAAACCCCCCAAAACCGGGCCGAGCACTTTCCCACTCGTGTTTTTCCTGCAATCCCTGCCGCAGCCCCTCCTGCATGAGGTAACGGGGCAGGGGGGGCGCGGGGTTCGTTGGGGTGACCCCTGGGACACTCTGTGCCATGCGGTCAGTCCGCTCCACCGGTCTCATCCCTGCCGGCACAGGGACCACCGACGTTATCACGTAGGCTCAGTCAGCAGCTGGTTTGGGAGGTGGCGAGGAGCGGGGCTGCGCGATCGGCTCCGGCCATACGCTGAAACCTGGAGCCAGAGAGGAGAAACCGCCTGATGTGTGGCCGTGACACCACGTCCGCGGCTGAACCTGCTCGGGACAGCATGATGGATGGGGCGGGTAATGGTCCCCTCTGGGTCACATCCAGGGCTGACACGGGGTGGATGGAGATACAGCAGTGAGCTCCCAGCACGAGGTGAAGATCCCAAAGTCAAGCATCAGTTTTTCTTCACCCCTGGCTATTGGGGTTGGACTGGATGATCTCCAGAGGTCCCTTCCCACCCTGACTGTTCTGGGATTCTGTATCGCCGGCTCCTTGCCTCCTCGATTGGCAGCAGGATGGAAATGTAAGGCAGCTCACTGAGCCGAGCTCCTCCGGTGGTGTCAGCGTGGGAGAGGGGTTCCCCTTTCCTCTCCATCCCACCGCATCCCTCTGACGACGTTTTCTCCACCTCTGCCAGGGGTCTCCTCAGCTCTGCGCTCCCCATCGTGGCTCCGTGTCCCTTCCAAGCTTCAGCCAAGGAAACCCAAACCTGCTCAGGGTCTTTGCAGGAGACCCACGCAGCTAAACGGAGCCTGGACATGACCCCAAACCCACAAGCTGATCCTCTGGGGCACGGACCAGGGCGCCCGTTAACCGGCATGGCCGCAACGGCAGCCCACGCGCAGTAATTAAGGGGGGCTGTTTCAATCAGAGGGTGATGTAAGATCCTGCTCGCCACATCCAAGGGGAAATCAGGACAGCTGCCGCCTCCCGGGGCTTGCAGGGAAATAAATATCCCCCCCCCTGCACGCGGCGTTACGGGGTTTCAGGGATATCTTTCGGCTACGCTCCCGGAACGACTCGATTCATGTGCATGCATCTATGCTTTCACGTTGCCGGAGATGCCAGAGGAAAAAAAATGCGGCGGTACACGGCAGTGTCACGTGGCCGAGGAAAACACACTCAGCTCAATCATAAAGAAGAGTTAATTACATCTCCCCGCTCTCCCCACGTTTCGAGGCAATTATAAACAGAATGAATCATTATGCGTCTGCTGATAATCATCCTCATTCCGCGTCCCCGCTGAATTGCAGGGTGCCGAAGCGCTCTCCTGCTTGCAGCATCTCAAAAAAAAAATATAAATAAATAAAGCAAATTTAGCTCTTTTTGAGCATCGTGACACCAGGGGGCCCGAAGCAGAGGGATTTCGGGGCGAAATCATGCGAAACACCCAAGAAACGGGGATGCCACCCTGGTGGGAACCAGGCAGCCGTGCTTTCGGAGGGTCTGGCGAGCCGGGCGGGCTTCGAGTTTTATTTTCTCTTTAGGGGAAGGCGTCGGTGTTTGGGGACACGGAGCGGCGTCGCCTGTCCGCTCCTGCGACTGGCGAGCTGCCCGCCAGCGCGCGCGGCGCCCGCCGGCCTTTTGCAGTCGTGCATATGGTTCCTCGGGAGGAATTCGGTCGCTCCTCCTGTTGCGGGAGGCAGTTTCGCCGCCCCGGAGCGCGCAAGCATCTTCGCGGGCTTTTCGGCTGCCTGCTCCCTGCCTGCTCCCTGCCTGTGGGTACCACCGCCCGTGCTCGCCCCCACCCCAGGGTGCTCTCCATCACCGGTGGGCAGGAGGGCAGGCTGATGCTCAGCAGATGGTGGGGAAACGCTCTCCAAGGGGGGAGACGGGGGCGGATGGAGGCAACATCAAGGTCGCCGCTGACATGATGAATCCTGAGCTGCTCACGTCCCAGCCGCGGCCATGAAAAATTAATGAATTTCTTCCCCTTCCATCCGCAGAAGCTCCGCCAGCTGCCAGTTTTGCCCGCATCTCCGGTTCGTCGGATGTTTCCTTTGGATCCGAGGAATAAACGATTAAAGGATGTGAAAGTCGGGGGGGGGGATGGCCGCTGCTCGTCGGGGTTTGGGCGCTGGAGCGGGCACGGTGGGGTCCAGGCAGCTTCGGCTCCTTGGCCAAACCAAGGCACAGCTGGGATGGGAAAGGGTGCCCAGAGAGGGGCTGCTCCCCGCCAAGCCTGGGGGCCGCTTTGCTTTTGGGGTTGTTTTTCACCTCAAAGCAACAGGAGGCTCCGAATGAGGAGCTGGGGAGGCAGGGGGTGAGGCCGGATAATGATACACCTCCTGATTAATGCCTTCCCTTGGCTGGCTTCATTATTGTGATTACACTCCGGCCGTAGCATAGCAACAGCTAATTGTTGGTTGGATGCAAAGTGCATAATTCCCTGTATTAAAATTTTATTAAGATATAATTGCGTTCATCTTGCAGCAGCGGATGCTTCAAAGCTGCCGAAAAGAGAGGCGGCAGCGCTTGGGGGGGCTCTGCTGGGTTTACCCCCCCCCCCCAAAGCGGCCGCTCCGCTTGATGGGGTTTGGAGGGCCGGTGGAGCCCCGGGACGTCCGGTCCGGGTGTCGGGATGTCGGGGGTCCGCAGTGCCGGACCGGGGCTCGGCGCCGGGTTTCGGGTTGGAAAGGGCTGGCTGAGGGCACCGGGGCTGCGGCGCCTCTCGCACAGAATATTCCACGCGGAATATTCCCTGACAAACCCTCCACATACACATTTCCATCGGTTGACACAGGAAAATGAGGATTTGAGAGGTGAGACGCTGCCGGAGGGCTGCGAGGGGCAGATGCTGTCAAGGAAGGGAAGGTTTTGCTGATGCGTTAAGAAGAAACTAAAATGGGATTTACAGCTGCCGAAAACCCTTTGCTGCCCCGGCACCACGTCCCCGCTCCTCCGAAATCCAGACAGAGAGGGAAACCTTAAAGAAACTGTATTTATTAAGAGTATGATCGCACTTGGCATATCCTATTACTAAGTGGTCCTGGTACATAGATATTATTCACTTAAGTAATCAATCACTGCCAACAAATTACAGGATACAGGGAACGAAATTAGCAAAATGAACTATGGATGTAAAATTCATTTGAAATTCAATTTAGGAGCAACATTAGCTTTCAATTAGTCTGCCCAACTGTTTGAGCATCGTTTTGTCTATCAGATTTTTAAATAAATGTAATTAACCTTTGCTGTTAAATTGTTGTTGATTTCATTGATATAATTATTATGCGACTCCTAATATTTTGCCTGGGTGATATCTCATTAGCTGTTGGCTTCTAATTAGGGAAACGAAGGACCGGTGGTGATTTCTGGGTCTTCTTGTCAGGGGAGGGTGATGCTCCAGCGCCGGGAGTTTGGGGGTGAAGTTTTGCACAGGGAGGGGACGTGACCTGCCCCCGCTGTCCCCAGTACAACTGGTCCCAAACTGGTGGAGCTGGGGACTGAGGAGCAGGGGGTGCCGGGGACAGGGAGAGGGCCACGGGGGCGTAGGACCACGACCGTAAGGAGGATGGGGGGACTCCTGCAAATTAAGGCAGCAGCACCCAGACCTTAGACACCTCCTCGGGCGCAGCCGGAGGGGCTGGTACCGGCTTTGTCCCGGGTTATTTGCCACGGGGCGGGTGGCCCATGGGGCGAGGGGGGTTTTGGGGGGGTTGGAAGGGCACTGGTACTTTTTCGTGCTCCCTCTGGCGCCGTTTCCATCCCCGCCGCCAGCAGGACGCGGGGCGGTGAGCCGGGGCAGCGTTTCTCCATCGCACCCTGGTGAGAAGAGGATATTTGGGGCTTTTCTTTCTGCCCCTTGCTAACACCCAGCGCGGCTGCGTCAATGCCCTGCGCGTGGCCACAGGGGTAAATTCACAATTAAATTATTTTTTTAATTTCAGGCAGTAAAAACTGTTTCGAAAGCGGATGACTCCCCGCAGAGAGGAGAGTTGGGGACCATCCCATGGCAGGGGGGGAGTGAGAGGCTCTGCCGCAGCCATCGGCATCCCCTGCTGCCCTCCCGCCCGCCTTTGGAGAGGGGAGATGGATGAGATGATGCCATCCAGAGGGACCTGGACAGGCTGGAGAGGTGGGCCCAAGCCAACCTCATGCAGTTCAACAAGGCCAAGTGCAAGATCCTACATCTGGGTCGGGGCAATGCCAAGCACAA
>VUYV01000355.1:159508-184286 GCA_008711295.1 Anarhynchus alexandrinus | reverse complement strand
CCCCCCGGAGCAGCCGCGGCCCCGCGCCCCCTCCTCAGCCCCCGGCGGGCCCTCCGCGGCCCCCTCTTCCCTCAGCGGGCCGCCGGTACCGGCAGGCTCGGGGCTCTGCGAACGGCGGGTGGTGTCATCCAGCGGCCCGGGGCCGCTCGGGTGGGCTGGGGAGGGAGGCGGGGCCTCTCCCTGCGGTGTGGGTGCGTGGCCCACGTTGGGAGGTTTGTGGTTTCCCTCAGAGCCCGGTAGGGATAATGGGGGAATACGGGAATCCGCGGCGGAGCCCTTTATTTCCCGTCTGGTGGATGGCAGCGCTGTGAGTCCCGCCGGGAACACCTCCATTTCAAGGTGAACCGAACTCTAGAAAGGAGTAATTGTGTTAATTGAGGCCTCCCCCGTCCTGGCCCGTTCCTTTCGAGGGGAGGCCGAGCCGTCGCCTCGGCCTGGGCAGCGCTGCGGGGCTGTTACCGGCTGGGCCGCGAGATGGTCCGTGTACGGTGTCTGGGTGGGTNCTTTCATTGTCCAATTGATTCTTTAACAATAGCGCTCCCATTTGTAACGCCGAGTCTATAGTCCTACTCCAGCAGGAAAAACAAGAGGTGCGGTAGTCGCAGGCAAGTGCCCGTGCTGCCGTAAACAAGAGGTCTTGGGTGACTGGTTCAGAGAAATAGGTAAAATGTGTTTAAAAAAAAAACCCAAACAAACCCCAACCCCCTTGCCAAATAATATTCCACAGGAGCGGCGATGGTCGCCTGCAGTACCGCGGTAACACAAGCGGGTGATGATCGACACTGCTGCTTTGTGGTCTCTTTGCCTGATGATGGTCTTCGGTGGTTTTCTTCTTTCTTTCTCTTCAGGGTCTCTACTCCTTTGGTAAGAAAAGCGAAATAATAAGCTGAATTTCACTGAGGTTGTATTTAAAGTAGCTGTCTTTCTCTGAACATTTAATTGAGCCGTAAGATTAAAAGGCATCTACTTGCGGTGTTTCTTAAACTGGTTACTTTAGTACTCGGGTATGTTTTTAATGAACGAGCTTTCATGTCTGAGCCGCAGTCAAAACTTTAAGATCTAATTTCTGCTGGTTTTCAAAGCAAGTTGACTCATCAGTTTAACCTTGTGCTGCAGACCTAAAATGTCGGAAGATGTTCCCCTTTTTACAATATTGCCATTTTGTGATTATTTTTTTCCTTTTTTTTTCCCCAATGCTAAAATTTTGATGCTCCTAAATAAAATTTGGGGAATAAATGCTCGTATTTGGGGACTGTTTGCTCATGCAAAGCCTTGTGCAACCTCAGCTTTTCTGTAGTTACGTTGGATTTTCACTTAGCGTTTCTAGAACGAAATGTAAATTTGCTTTCCTATTGGCACTTGCTGTTTTCTCGACGCTCTCCCCCACCCCGTGCTCTACAGTTGCAGCTTTTCCTTCTGTTTTTTTCCCCCCTCATCTCCTCTTGGCATCCTTTTTGCTTCCTGCTCCTTCACAGTGTCTTGTTGATACCGGACCGTGGCACGTCCCCTGTGCGTGATGAGTAGGCTGTTGGTGTTTTAATCCCTCCTGGCTTTCATGGCCGCTGAACTTTGAGCCGTACTGGCCGACAGAGCTGCAGGTGAGCCTCGGCGCTTGCTTTTAATCTAGGTGAAGCGGCGCGCGAACCAGCGGCAGGACAGAAAGACTTTGCAATGATCTAGCTAATATTTAACAAAGTTTACTTGAAAACCGCGTGTAGCTTCTCGGCTGTGGTTGAAATGTTAATATTGAATCTGAAATATTGGAGGTGACAGATAAAATGCATGGTAATGAGATCCTTCTAAAGAAAGCTCACTGCTAATTCCAAAGGAAATGAGCTTTTATTTAGTGTCTTATCTCAAGTATGCCACCTCTTCTTTTTTCCTCGTTTATATTGCTTGTATTAGTAGAGGTAAAGATCAGCTGGTGTCCCCTGATATGGGAACCAGTTGGCGGGTGTCACTCTATAAAATCTGATTTACAGACTCTTGATTACATGTGGCTTGTTGATCACAAAATAAATTGGTTTGGCCATGTTTTCAGCAGTTAGAATTTATTGTTGTCTAAAGTCGTGCTTTTGGAAATTAAGATGTTCAGGGAATACCCCTGTTGCTGCCCGCGCAATATCTACTGTATAGATAGAGCGTGGAGCATTGGATCTTGGCTCTTCCAGGAGTGATCACAGAATCACAGGATGGTTTAGGTTGGAAGGGACCTTGAAGATCATTGAGTTCCAACCCCTCTGCTGTAGGCAGGGACACCTCCCACTAGACCAGGTGTTGGTCCAGGTATTGATAGATTCCAGACCACTACATATATTGTCTGTTTAGATACTGGTCTATGGAGACACTGGTTTATATAGACAGCTATGATATATTGTCTCCCACTAGACCAGGTGTTGATATATTCCCTGTTTCATTATAATAAAAACCTTGACATGGAATTCTCTGCCACAACTGGAAATGCTAAGCAGGAAGGTTGGCTGCTCAAAAAATCCCCCCAAAACCCTTTCAGCTTGAGCTTTAAAATCTCTCTCCTGCTGACCTTGGTAAGGTTGAGAGCAATAAGCTTTGTGTTGGATTACGATTCTTTTCAAATGAGCTTTCCACGGCAATATTAGTTTAAGAATATGTGAAAGAGCAGGTAAGATTTTCACACTTCAACAAGTGTGCGTGTAGTCTGGATGCAGATTGAGAGACACACGTAGATGATTTGGGTGAAGGAGTCCAGTCTGCCCAACGAAGCTCACTTGAGCAAAGGGTTTCTGTGTCTCACAGAGTCCAACGGTTCCGCTCTGGGTGAAGGCTCTGGGGAGGTACCACGGTGCCGCCATGTGCTCTGCAGATGGTGGTGGCGACTACCGGTGTTTGCTGGGTGTTAGGGCTGATACACAGACCATGGAAAAGCAAGGGAAGATCAGAGCTGAAGCGAGTGAGCGTAAAACGAGCTTGACTTGGTGGTGGAGCACTTGATCTTCTCCTACGTAGCGTGAACTAGGAGGGTTAATGCCTGGTTTAGCTTCTAAAGTGGCTTCGTTTAAGCTCAGTGTTTTCTGTCCTGCGTCTTGCCTTGAAAAATGAAGTCTATTCCAGAGGATTGGAGCTTTTTGGCGTTGCTTGTGAGTTTAGTTTAGGCTGTGTGTTGCCTTCTGAGCAGGAGGGTTTGACAGGAGCGTCCCCGAGCTGGTCTAGCATGGGAAACGGGGCTGCTGGTGTGTTTCTTTTCCTCTTTTTAATTGCATTAAGGTCTGCAGGAAATTCCAGAAAGTTTTGGAACAGAAGCGGTTTATGAGGAGCTCCTAGAGCCAGCGAGGCTGTGGGGCTTCCCCTGGAGGTGAAAACTCAGGACCTTTATTTGCGCTTCTCAATCTTGGAGATAGCAAAGGTTGAACTTGCCTTCGTTCGGGAAGTGTGTCTGCTGCCTGAAAAGGCACTTTTGGTCCTCTTAAACTTTGGCTTCCATGTTGAAAGTGAAATTATTTCCCCATTTCTTCCTGGGTGTGGTTTTCCTGAAGAAGCATTTCTGTTTTGCTTCTCTGATAGAAAAAAGGAAGTCTAAATCTGAACACAATGAGCTTATTTTACCAGTTACTATATTTAATGAATATTTGAATTTCCCATAGAAATCTTCTCAGCTGTATCAAATTATACCAATTAATTACTGCAAAAAAAACCCACTTGAAGAAATAAAAAAGTTGTTTCTATTGGTCAGTCGAGATGGGTGAATGTCAACCATGTTTCCTACCCTGCTTCGTTAACAGCCTGTTAGCTCGGCTGTGGGTGTTCAGTGCCATCCGGGCAGCAAAGGGAACTGTGGTGAGAAAATCATCTTTAAAGATCGTGTCCTACAAGCACAGTTCTTGTTGCTTATGGTGGGACACATTCCCAGGAAGCACCCAAAGCTGTGGGATCTGTGGGCGTCCTAACCTGGGCGGTTGGGGTCTCCATTGAATTTTTGAGTGCTTGTGCTATTTGCCACACTTTTAGATAGAGTTGAGTTGTTTAAACGGGCCTGAAGGTTATCCACTCACATAACCTTCACACAATAGTTGATTTTAATTATTTTTTTCATTCATATTTTCCCTGAAAAGCTGTTGAATTGCCTTGCATAGTTTGATGTTATATGAGATGGTAAGATGCTGTTTTGACCGAGTAAGAAATAATGGATGGCTGCTGGCTTCATTTTCTTCCTAACGATTTGTTTTAAGCAACATTTGAACAGATATAAGGATTAATTGTTAAATTGCTTTTTGAGCTGACTATTTAAGAGCATGGTTTGCATTGGTAACCAGTTGCCGTAAGCGGGCGCAGCGGGGTGAGCGACCTGACCTGGATGGGTTTGGTTGCTGAGGGTCTCAGGACTTCAGAGAAGATGTCATGCACCTGAAGAAGCCTCTGTCAAATCAATGTCCTCATCTGAAAATAGGATTCTGCCTTCTGATTTGAAGTGGAGGGGACTTTGAAAATACTTTTCTTTTTTTCTTTTTGGTCTGTGCCCATTTGCTTTACCTTTTTGATAAGCAGATTTTTTTTTCTTGAGCGTATATTGTTTAAAAATGTCAACTTTGATTTTTGGGAAGTTGAGCTACGACCTCAAGACAAATTTGTTTGTCAAGCTCTCCTGTTAAGAAGGCACCGGAACACGCAGTTGAGTACAGAAGGCTGCTGGTTAGGTTGTCTTAGCTGATTTTGTTAACACAATGTTATTTTTATAAAAGAACTTAACTGTACTGTGTATCTCAAGCTGAAGGACTAATCGGCTCTCGCCATCCCTGCTGTTTAATGTAGGCTTTCTTAAAAACCCTAAGAAGCTTTCCTCTCCTCATAGGGCTTTCGGATGTCTCTCTTCCTAATGATAAATGTCAACAAATGAGATCAGAGCATCTTCTGCTGCAGTAAGGGAGAAGTAATTTTCTCAACATGGGTTTTTTGGGTTTTTTTATATACTGTTTCTCCATGTAGCTGAGAAACCAAAATAGGTCACATACTTCATACCGCAAAGGCGGCAAGCGTTTTGGTGATGCGCCGGTTGCCAGTGGGATCCACTGGGGCTCTGGGACCTTCTGGTTGCGCTGGAAGGAAAAATGCAGGTGGAGGAGGGGCTGCCCGGGAGCTGCTGTCTCTTGTGAGGTTTTCTGCTGGTTGATAATAAAAATATAATGAACAACGTGAACAGCGCTATGGTTGCTCTACGGATGAAGAAAGTGAAGGATGAGGCATCTGCAGAAGAACGGGCAAGATGCTGAGTATAATTAGAGTTGTGATTTTTTTAATATATATATAATTTTAATCTATTCTTAAATAGAGTTGTGCACTTCTCTTTTATGTTATAACTGGTTTTGAGTAGTTTTTCCCTTGCCCACTTGATGAATTTGCACTGGGGCTGCCATACAGAAGGTGAATTTGGATAAAATCTCCATTATGTGCCAATCACACAACTGAGGTGTCGGAGATGCGTGTGCTTTGTTCAATGGCACCCGCCTCCCTCCGCATCTTGGTGGGTTTTGCCATCCTTTTTGTGCACTGAGTATTCTTCCAGAAAAATCTGAATTTCCCAGGAAGTTAAACCAGCAGAAAAGCTGCTCGCTTCTGAGTAGGTGGGAGGAACAGCTTCATCCTGCTCAGCTGTATGTTAGTAGTGACTTAAAGCCAGGAGGGGTTTAGGATGAGAAGAGGGTAGGAATTTGGTCACCTCCGCAGCCGGGACAGACCACCCCCCCCAGCGCTCAGTGCGTGGGGTTAAGCTGTACCGCTGCCCTTCTGCCTGCAAAAATGCTTCGGGATGTCTTCTGTTTCTCCCCCCGAGCACGCCGCCTTCGTCCCTCGGCGAGGGCGCTCCCGCCACCTCCTCTTGGGCTTGTCTTCCAGCCGCTCTGCTTGGAAGCCTGTCCCGAGCTTCACGGGTGCGTTGCAACCAAGGGATGTGCTGTTTATCTTCTTTTGAGCTTTTTTTCTTTTCCAGCGCTTCCCTCGGCAGACAAGGAGCTTTCTGCGAACCGCCGCTCTGTAGCTGAAGCTTCGGGTACCTCCGGTGCGTAAGAGCATCCCACCCGTGCCGGGCTTCAGGCGGGCTCTAGCGTTTGTGGTGGAGGAAACCTGATGGAGGTGACTGGAGCTTCGTGCTGGGAGTGCCGTGAAACCCCGGCTTGATGCTCAGCATCTTCACGCCTCCCTTGGCGCGGCGGTAATTCCCGGCTTGGATGAGCGCGCGCGCGTGGTGAATCCTAGGTGGCCAAGCAAAGTAGGTCAGTTATTTTGAAGCGTTATGATTAATTTATAAAGGCCATTATTTTGTAGAGCTAAGGTAGATCTAAAAACCTCGGTCTGATGCGACGGGTGGCTGTTTGCAACAGAAAACTGGCGCTTCACGGTAAACAGACGCTTTTGCAAGGCAGAGCTAGAAAAGTAAGTGGAAAGGATTATTTTTAAGCTTTGAGCTTTGCATGTCTGGAGATTTTTCTTTAACATGAAATGGTTTTAGAACAGAAAAATCTTCCGTGGTATGTAATGCTTCCAAAACCCTTGGCAGATGGGTAACTTTGTTTCCAAACATCAAATGTTTTAGCTGTTTAATGCCTGTTTTTAAGCATGAACAGCGCTCCCGGAGAATGTTCATATTAAGCCTGCTGGGAATTAGACTTGTAAAAGAACTGTTTCTATTATGTTATCACGAAACGTGAAGAATTGTGGAAAACTTAACCCAACACTTGGACTACTTTGCATGTGATACAGACTAACATCACACTGGAAAAAAAGAGGGGAGGTACAGTCGTGCCTGAGTGTTTAACCCTCTGTAGTTACTGAAAGGTGTATATTCACGGAATCAGGGAATTTTCAGGGTTGGGAGGGACCTCCAGAGCTCACCCAGTCCCACTCCCCTGCCAAAGCAGCACTGCCCAGAGCACAGCACTCAGCACTGCATCCAGGCGGGGCTTGAAAACCTCCAGAGAAGGGGACTCCCCCACCCCCCTGGGCAGCCTGTGCCACTGCTCTGCCACCCCAACCCCAAAGGAGTTCTGCCGTGTATTTGAACGGAACCTCCTATGTTCCACCTTGTGCCCATTGCCCCTCGTCCTGTCACTGGGAACCACTGGAAAGAGTCTGGCTCCATCCTCCTTCAGCCCACCCTTTAGGTACTTGTACGCAGTAATAAGGTCTCCCCTCAGCCTTCTCTTCTCCAGGCTAAAGAGTCCCAGCGCTCTCAGCTTCTCCTCATACGGGAGATGCTCCAATCCTTCCATCATCTCAGTTGCCCTTCGCTGGACCCTCTCCAGCAGTTCCCTGTCCCTCTTGAACTGGGGAGCCCAGAACTGGACACAGTATTCCAGTTGTGGCCTCACCAGTGCAGAGTAGAGGGGGAGAATGACCTCCCTTGACCTCCTGGCCACACTCTCCCCTGTGCAGCCCAGGATGCCATTGGCCTTTTTGGTGACAAGGGCACATTGCTGGCTCATGGATAATTTACTATCTACCAGGACCCCCAGATCCTTCTCCTCAGAACTATTTCCCAGCAGGTCCACCCCTAACCTATACTGGTGCCCAGCATTCTTCCTCCCCAGGTGCAGGACCTCGCACTTGCTTTTGTTGAACCTCATTAGGTTCTTCTCTGCCCAATTTGCTTATATTTGCGTACCTCTGGTAGGGAAACGGCCTTATATCAGAATAAGCTGTACGTGCACACAAGCACATCTTTGACATGCAGCACCCAAAACCTGGAAACTCTCATTGTAGGATCAGCGCCTTGTGGAGAGGTGAGAAGGCACGGATGCAAGAAAAGGTGTGCTTTTGGATTTCATGTCTGCCAGATGCTTTCCTCAATAGTCCCGGGTCTTATTTCCACTGGAGCTTTCGATAAAGGGCATTTTTATGGCTGAATGTGGAGTTTATTACTGCTCTGGGCAGGAGGTTATGTATCCCTGTTGGTATAACGCAGAGAAAGCTGGTCACAATACACACCTAGCCCTTAAACTCATCTTTGATCTTTGAATTGAGTCTAGAAGTAAATATTTGGTGCCTTATATCTTACAGAAGTATTACATATATAGAAAGGTGAGTTTGTTCTTAAACTTTAAAGGGGAGCGGGTGACAGAGCTGAGAATGACAGTAAACACCGGCAGTGAACGTTACGCTTCGGCCAAAGGAGTTTGCCCAGTTCTGAGTTGTCTTGGCATTGGCGGTCTTGGCATCGGCCTTGGGTAACAGGAAAGTATGCTTGGTATTTGCAGACTGCAAAATTTATAGAGCGATAGATATGCAAATGGGCTGCCACAACACTGCAGGCTGTAGAGTCATGCGTAATTGTGACACGGTTTTTAGCTATTTGCAAAAATTGTCTTTCTTGCAGGAGTGAGATTTATCAGGCTCTCACCTTTTTAAAGATATAATTCTCTAGTCTCTTACCTAAATACATTATTTTTTTTTTAGATTTTTTTTTTTACATTTTATGGTATCGGTGGCTGGAGAAAATGAAAGCTTACAGATCATTTTTCACGTTCAGAAGACTCCAGGTCTTCTGTGTTTCTCTGACACTTACTAAATTGCTCGGTCTCCTGACATGTGTGGTTATCGAAAGGGGCACACCATCAGGAGGTCATCTGTTCGGTGCCTGTGAAACCTGGGTGCTCAAGCCCTGGGACAGTCAGGATTATACTCAGTGTTTGGGAGGGCTGCAGTGCTTGCAGGGCGCTTGTTGCTCTGATGCTGGAGCAGCACAGGTTGATCCTTGTCAATTGCGTGCTCTGATTTTTTGCCTTAAATCCACCTGTGTGAGCCTAAAAACCTGTCTTGTGTAGAAGTTTTTAAACCTATGTAAATAGGGAAAAAAACCCACCCGACTGTCAATCTTCTCTCTTTTTATAGTGCATGTAAACGTTTGCATTTTCCCCAGGATGGGTTATATAGTGTGCAGTTCTCATCCCACGTATTTTATACTGGGCACAATCCACTCACTGCGTTTGCTGGGAGGTGTATGCTCTAACTGTAGGCTTAATCCTCACTGTGACAACTACTTTCAAATTATACTCTGTGGTAAAGTGTTTCTTGCTCCAGAAGGATGGCTGACCAGCAAAACTTCTTTTTTTTTTTTTCCCTAGTAACTATGTTTGAAACTGGTCCTACTGGTTTCAGTCCTTGTGTTCAGTTTCCGTTGGAGCAAATGGAGGTTCTCTTGCTGCAATATGATCTGAGTAGTCCCAGGAGAGTTAGCAAGTTCCCTGCTGGCTTGACAGTGAATTTCAAATTTTGCTGCTATAAAGTTGGCCACTTCTTCAAGAATCATAGAATGGTTTGGGTTGGAAGGGACCTTGAAGATCATCTCGTTCCCACCCCCTGCCCTGGGCAGGGACACCTCCCACCAGCCCAGGTTGCTCCAAGCCCTGTCCAACCTGGCCTTGAACACCTCCAGGGATGGGGCAGCCACAGCTTCTCGGGGCAACCTGCGCCAGGGGCTCACCGCCCTCACAGGGAAACATTTCTTCCCAGTATCTCATCTAAATTTCTTCCTAATATTTCATCTAAAGAAGAAGATTTAAGCTTTCTTTGCAAAATGTTGCAGCGTCAAAATTATCTAACGAGACACTTGGTTTGACGTGGCGTTCTCCTTCCTTGAGCAGCTGCCGTGCCTGAGAGCAGCGCACATTCCCCCTTAGACAGGTTCCCAAAGCGGACGGGCTCCTCAGGGACTGGAGTGGGGTTTCTTATTCTCCAGTCTTGGCTGTCGAAGCAAACCCACCTGAGTCCCGTGCGCGGGGTGGCAGGGACCCTTTGAGTTGGCAGCAGAGGCGTTTGCTGGGGCTGAAGGAGAGCCCGAAGTTCGACCTTGGATCGAACGCGTTGCATTTGCCACCACTGGAGGACTAATGGCCAAAGTTGTCTCCTCTGGTCCGTGCTCCACGCGCGGTGGGTCTCTTCTCTCTTGGCATCTGAGTGCCCTCTGCTGGCACTCGCTCCTCCTTCCAGGGATGGAGTTTGGTCTGTGGGTTACAGCAGGTCCTGCATGACGTTTCTGTGCAGCGCAAACTCCCTCCCCTCGGCATCCCAGTACCGTTCGGTCCCCTCGGCATCCCAGTACCTGATGTCACTTCTGGGCAGCGCACACTCCCTCCCCTCGGCATCCCAGTACCATTCAGTCCCCTTGGCTTCTGTCCTGGTTTGAGCAACACAGGACTAATTTATCTTCTAATACTTGGGCAAACTGCACTTTTAGAAGACCCTAGTGTCTGAATTGGTGAAAATATTTACTTTATAGCCAGCTATGGGATGTGGGTTTCAAGGTCTCGGTGTTTTTGAGCTCGCCAGGTGCCGGGATGAGGAGGAGCGAGACCCCCACGCTTGACCCAAGCTGCCCAACAAGGTTAGTTCATATCATGAGCATCACATTCAATATAAATTAGAAAGTTTGCTGCGAAGTTCTCTCTCTCCCTCAATGGCAGCGATCCAGAGAACTCCTCGCCCCGGTGCCGCAGCCTGAGCCTGAGCCCTTCCCTTCGTCCCGCAGCTGCAGCGCTTGCGGGGTCCCACATTGTCTGGCACTGCTGGGGGTGCACAGCTTCTACGGATAGAATGGGCTGAGTATGATCCCTGTATATTTTATATTGATATCAGAATCAATACTGGTTCTTTAGTGCTATTAATGCTCATTATCTAATCTTATTCTATTAAATCTGTTTATATTTCAACCCTCGGGTTTCCTTGTTTTTTCCCAATTCCCCTTCCTGGGTGGGGAGGGGCCATCAGGTGATAGAATAATTGTCTGAACGACAATAAATTTTTACGGGTTTCTCAAACGGTGACAGTATCCCAGTACCATTCGCTCTCCTATTTGCAATCATTTCTTTTGGGACGTGCTTTAAAAAAATTCATATTCCGCTGCTGCGCATTGCAATGTTGATGTGTGCCTGGCTCTGGCTGGGGCTGCCTGGGGGAGGCTCCGAAGTCTGACGAGGATGGAAAACGAGACGCCGATTAAAACTGGCGCAGCTGCAGGGGCGAAGCTCACAACGCGGCCGCTGTTGAGCAGAGGTTTGCCCCGTGCGGGGGGAGCTGCGGCAGCTTCTGCTCGACACTGGCAGGTCCTTCCCAGAACTGAACTTCCCAGTTCAGCCCAAAACTGTCTCCAAAATAATTTAGTCTGAGCATATTTTTTGTAATCTGATTTTTTTTTTTGTAACCCGACAGAGACCCACCTCGTAGGAAAAGAAGATCAATCTTAAATGAGCTTTTCTTTTTTAGATATATATATGTATTTTTTTTTAACTCTAAGTAATGTTGCAGGCAGCGAAACCAGCGGTGCTGGGATTGACCCTGGGAATGGCGGCACTTTGCAGGGATGATTTTCCAGCCTCGGTGGCTCAAACGGAGGGACTTCCCGCAACAGCCAGTGCCTGGGTTAGTCGGGTTTAACCCCCGGGGCTTGAGTCAGGCTGGCTCCTCTTTCTATGGGACCAGAAATTCCTCCCTCATAAGGAACAGAGTTGGGTAAAGCTGAACAGTGGCAAAAATCAGAACAGAACCCAAATCAGCTCCTGAAATTAATACTGATTTTTTTAATATTTTTTGGGAGGGGGATGGTACGGTATTAGCACAGCTTTGTTGCGTGTGGGTTCAGACAATTAAGAATCCCACGTCTGCTTTGAATGTTTCATGAATATTAAAGCCGTCCTCCTACTGAGCAGTTAATTGGGTGCTATCGCTTTAACCACCTTATTTAAATTGAGAAGCGCTCTTAATAAATGACAAACGCCGGTGTGAAGCTCCGTGCGTTCAGTGCGCTGAAAGCAAACTGCTGTGCCTGCACCTTTTCTCCTCTACCCCCTTCCAGCGGGTTCGTCCATGACCACGAGCCCGAATGTGAGGTTGCAGCATCCCCGTTGCGCTTCTGCCTGTCCGTACCGCCGTCCTGTCCAGCTGGGAGGCAACACCGCCGCTGGGTTCTGGGAAAGACCTCCGTCTCGTGGATGGGCATGATGCGTTTAGAGGAGCTGCGTTGATCGCAGGTGTTGCGCGAGAGCCGCGATTGGGATCAGGGGGGTTACGGCCAATGCCCCATCTGAACTGAGTAACTTGAACCGCTCAGATTCTTGAGTTGGATGGGAAAATGTTAAAACGCAGCTCGGCGAAGGAATCGCGTGTCCTGCCTGTGCCTGTGTGTGTGGCTCAGTGTCGGAAATGGGCAACAGCTGGAAGCAGAGTAGAGATTTGTGTGGTTTTTTTTTTCTTTTGATAATCTTGGGCTTTAGAAACAACAAATCCTGTTTTATACATCACCCAAGTAAAAATATGAAGTCTTCCTGTTCTGTTTCATAGAAATGAGATAAAATCCTCCTGTGCAGGCACGAAGAGAAAACGTTCCTTTTTGTGGATTCATGAGAGTAATGTGAGCAAAATTGATTAACCGGGTTTTGGACCTTCTCTTCGGGACGTATCCTGCCAGCCTCAGGACGAGGTCCTCTTGCTTCTCTTATCGCAGGTCCTTCCTGGCGAGGCGGAGCACTTGGCTCCTCTAGAGCTTGCATCAGCCCGTCCCCCTCTCCCGTTAGGCTTTGCCTACGTTTGAAACTTCTGTTATCGACGATGGAAAAAGTCTTGTTCTTTTAGGTGAGGTTCCCCCCCAGGGAGCAGCTGAAAACGTTGTACAGAAGCTGGAGTTCCGCTGTTGTCCGGCCACTGGAAAGGCTGCACCTCCTAAGGCGGCTGTGGGCAGCAACAAGTAGTCCTTTTTTCTTAAATTTAATTAAAAAAAATTTAAATTAATAATTTAAAAATAATAATAAAAACCCCATAGCAAGTCCTTGCTGTTTTAATTGTATTTTAGAGTATTGCATTCCCACAGTGTTTTATAAAGCACCAGCCTGTATCTAGAAACAGGATTTCAACTGCGGCCGGGAGTTTGGAACCGGTTGTGCCAAATCCGCGTGGTGGGCTACTCGTTTTGTCGTTCTGAAAGTGGCATGTACCTATCGCCGTGACACTGTGTTTAGGCATGGCAGGTTATTAACACTGTTATTAGCTGATAACGCTGCTGAAATTGCAAGTTGTGAGCAAAAGCTTCTAATCGCCCGGTCCGTGCGTTAATGACTTACACCAAACCGTGCTGGAATCGCTCCGATTTCCAAAAGGTAACGAAAGGAATCCAGAGCTTCGTTTCGGCGCTGAAGCTGAGTTTGGGGAAGTGATGCTGAGTGGAATAAGGCTTAAAATGAAGGGGATGAATCGGACCAGAGAGCACTTGTCTCTGCTGGTGGTTAGAAACCTTCTGTTTTATGCCTGTATTTGTCAAAGCTCTTGATAAATGTCCAACTGTGCGTACGTGAATTTTGCCTTCAACCTGCAAGTCAACTGATGTTCTGCTGAGGTGCCTCCCGAGGAAGGCGGCGCGTTGGGCTGCTGCACCCAACGTGGTTTTGGGCTCCTCTGGATGGAAACCGTCCCTCTCCATCCCTCGGGGCTGCGGGAAGCGTCCCTTGTGCCTTCTCCTGCTCGCTTTCCGTCCTCTCACCCTCTACCTCCCACCGTCCTTGTGGAGCTGACTGAATATGGGACCGCTCCAAGATCCCGATCCCTCTTCCAAAGGTACCCGCGGGGATTTCTGTGCCGTTGGAGTGAGTTCGCGTGAGCTGCCTCGCAAGAGACACGGGGGTACCGCCCCGGCTTGGCTGCCTCGTGCTCAGCCTTCAGCCCATCTCCCAGGGTTATTTCCAGGCTCGGCAGCCGTTCTTCCCGCGAGCCGGGAGCAGACAGAAAAGGAACTTGGCCGCATGGACTCTCCTGACCGTGCCCGAGCTGTCGCAGGGATGCTCCTTATTTATTCTCCGCTCACCCGTTGTAACGAACTGGCCCAGCATCAGCGTTGAACAGGACTGCAATGGTTTCTGGAGTTTTACTGGTGTTTTAGAGAGGAATTCTCCTCCATGCAGAGGTGCCTGGATATTTCTGCTGCCTGTGTTGGAAAATAGAAGGAATGTGCAAATCTAAAGCGTCAACGAGTCTCGTGCCTTCGAAGTCAAACATCTCAAACATGCTGATTACTTTTAAAATGTGATAGTGAGTCGCAAGGTAAAAGATTTGTATGGGCGGAATCCTCCGGAAGGGTTCAATTTGGGCAGGAACTGAATTTTGGGAGTGCTGGCTGGTTTTTGCTCAAGGTAGGGCCGCAGGGCTGGTTGAAATCATGCCAAGGCACAGCCCCATTGGAGGAGATTTTGGGCACCTTCAGCGGTAGGTTGGAGTTTGAGAGGAGGAAGCTGCGGTGTGAAAAAGAGCCGATTCACTCTGGGATAGAAATATTGACAAAAAGGAAGGGAGGTCTTAAAAATCCAGAGGGTCCTTAGGAAGCGACTGCAGGGAACCTGAAGCCATCATCTTCTTGGCGTGGGACACATCGCATGTGTCTTGACACCGTCTGTGGTGTACGGAGGACTGCCTGGGATGAAAATATCACCACTTTCCCCTGGTAAAAACTTGTATTTCTTCTCTGGGAGTTGTTCCCGTGTGCCCGGCGTGCAAAACGGGGGAGTTCTCACCTTGCCACTTGAAGGCAGTAGGGCGAACTCTTAAATAATAGAAGTAAATCTCTCGGGGGGAGAGCCCAGCGAAGGGCTTTCTGGTCGATGTTACGCGAACGTACTGCGCAGTCTTTAAAAATACGTGTTGTGGGTAGAGTGGTTCTCGTCTTCTGCGACCTGGCTGGGAGGAAAACGCACGCGGTGCTGTGTTGGTCGGATTTTGGCTTTGTTTGCTTCAGTTTAGAAATAAGTGCCAAGAAAAATGAGTATTTTGTTGTAAAGATGTTTTCAAGGCCACGTATGCATTTATTTATTTATTTCTTCCAAAGAGAATCACGGAAGACAAGCTGACAATTTAATGGCGCGTGATGCACTAATAAAAATGTCTGTGTGGTCGCGTTTAATCCTTGAAAGGAGAGAAAAGCAACAGAGTAGTTATCAGCATTCAAAAGGCAAAGACGCCGGCTTAACCGTATGCAAAGCCTTGGAGAGAGACTGAAGCAACGTGCTGGCCGCGTTGCAGAAAGCTTCTGACAGGCACATCGCATCTTTGAAAGTCAGATTTGAATTATTAGAGCTGCCTTTGTTTATTAAATTGAGCCTCCAGCCGGAGGATTATAGGGAGAAATAGCGTGCAGGCTCAAGTTGCTTTGGCATCAATTTTAATGGGGGATAAAATTTACTTTATTGAGCTAATTCAGTAAGAAAATTAAAATAGAATTTTTTTTTTTAAAGATCCAGGTGCGTGTTAGATACCTAAAGAAACAGACTTCCAAGTGCAGGAATAAGCCTCCTTTTTATGGAATCCAGTTTGCTTTTAGCGACGGGTAATCCTTTTAAAACAAGACTTCTTCAAGGCAAACTCCAACAGAAGAGGTTTTGTTTCATTTTAAATTGGGAATGCGAGGGGAGGATGCGGAAGGCTAATAAGAGTAATTATGCACGCTGTTGCCAAGTTGAGGAAGGGCAGAGACCATTAAAATGCCATTTTAGGAGTTAATTATATGGTGTTTCAAGTCGATTCTGGTGCCCTGATTTCTGTTTAATGCACGTATAGCACGTATTTAGGATGTTGTGTTCATGACATCTAATTTCTATTTCGAGGAACTTTAAGTTAGGCCACTGCGTTATGAAATACTGTAAAAAAAAATAATAAATAAATGAATAAATAAAAAAAAATCTCCTGGCCTCCATAGGGCTTGTGCCTGTTGGATTGGATTAGGAACTACGCAAAAGCAATAAAGGAGATGGAAAAACCGGAGCAAATATTTTGGGACCAGCACACGTACCATAAATAAAGCGTTGCAGTGGAATTCGGTTAGTTAAATCTCTTCTGAAGCTCATTTAATAATTCCGGAGCCTCTGCTGCCGCTCCGCTGTAGCCAGCTGTAATTTGTTCCAAGGTTAGTCTTTGACTTCTGTTTTTATTAGCTTTTCAGTTCATATTCTTCCGCTTGTGCAGTTTCTCAAGTGAAACTACATAATGGTTCCGCGAGAACTGGGATCCTTTCGATGGGGGCTCTAAGTGGGAATTCTTCAGAAGCGTTGGAGAGCTGCGCGGGAGGCAGACGTTGGGATTTACTCTCCCGTCGGGTGGGATTGCGGTGGGGGGGGCGGACGGGGCTGCCGTGCTGTGGATGTGCCGCCTGGAGGGAGTGACATTTATGCTCTTGATCCTTCAGTGCTTCTGCATGTCAAGAGCTGAGCCTTGAAATTCGTCAGCGGTGCAGACAGGACCGAATAAGAGGATTCTTTTACAGATAGAAGGGGGGAAAAATTCGACTCCGATGGCTGTTGCAGATCCTTAAGTACTTCAATTTATTTTTATTTTTTTTCTCTCCACGTCTCCCCTGTAGGAAATCGGAGAGGGAAAACACTTCCAATCGCCAACCTATACATTTTGAAGTTGAAAACCCTGCGATGCATTAGAATTCAGAGACCTCCCTTTGCTTAAGGTAAGAAAGGAGCAGATCCCCCCCTGTTCCCTGCTCCGTAAACGCCTCTATTCAGTTAACTCTGGGGCTGGAGTTCCTGTAACGGCTCTGATTTCCCGCCGTAGCCTCCTGTCGACGCCGAAACGGTTAACGTTCATCCAATTTACGAACTTGCAGCTGCCAAAGGCGTATGGCCGCGGGTTGGTGGGAGGGGCGGCGGTGGCGGGGGCTCAGCCTGCCCGGCGGGGGGCACGCAGGCTGTGGAGCGCGGGGGCTCGCCCGTGCCGCTCGGGCGGCGATGAGCTGCTCGGGGGTTTGTCTGCCAGCTTGAAGGGCTGTCGTGCCTAAAACCCAACTTTTCAGAGGGTTTTTCTTTTTCCCCCCCGTTTGGACGGTGAGTGAGCTCGGTAACTCCTGAAGGGCGCCGGGGAGGGGGGAGATGGGGCGGAGGTGGTGAAAAATCTGGGTTTGGAGGGGCAGGAGTTGCAGGGATTTGCTGAAAGGTGAGACTCGGTGAGCCCGAGTTCCGTTACCATGGTATCCATAAATTACTCCGCTGTGAGTGCTTCTGAGTCTCAGCGGTGAATTATTCTGGGTAAGGCGGTGCGTGAGAACAGGTCTGCGTGCTGTTAGCCTCGATGTTTGTTTTCGTATGAGAAGTATGTTAATTACCTTCGTTTGTACCTTGTACATAATTATCCATGGTGTAAGCATGAGCTTGGTAGCACAGAAGGGGCAGGATTTTTAACCTATTGTATGTACGCAGAGGTTTTGGGATACTATATAAAATACATATATTTAACCGGAGCTTGGCTTTCTGCGACTCTCGCTTTCAAGTAGAAGTTTCTCCTCGTGTTAAATCCAGTGGTTATTTTTTGTACTTAAGCAGTTTCTTTACTAGTCGTGGCGTATCTCGCTGCGCGTAGCTTCCAGAAACCTGATTCAAAGGGAGAGATGCCAAACGGGAGGGCAGGAAATCTTGTCGGGGTTTTCCAGCGTGCCTCCTGTGTCACAGCTGAAAGATAAAAGCTCTTTCGGGGCGGCTGCACCAGACACGGGATTTCAAAGCATTTCCAAATGATTAAAGGCAACTTTAAACTTGGGCCCAATAATTAATACATGCTGTTCTTGCCGGTTTAATCTGAAATTGGTAAGTTTTTCTTTTTCAGGCTCTGGCTGCTGAATTCGTTCAGCTTGGGGTGAGTACGCGTGTGAATCTGCCGAGGTTGGGTTCGGAACTGGCTGTGCAGCCGTCAAGCCTGCGCTGGTGTATGCGAGCTGTCATTTCCAATTACTTTGTGCAGCAGGACTGTCTCGGGCACAGAATGCCTTCAATTCTCCCGTTACTTTTGAAGGAGCAGAAAAGAGCATCTGCGTGTTGGCGATCAAAACCTCCAGTCGGAAATAGGAAATTAATTTGGAACCGGACAGACAGACTTGTTTGGAAATTAAGGTGGCGTTTGCAAAAAAAGCATCCATTTTGTGTTACCGCTCTGCGCCTTTCTATCCTTTGTGCAGCCGGAGTAGAAAACAAACACGCTGAATCCCTTGGGGTGGGTTTTTTATCGCTTGCTTAAAATGTTCGCTCTTCTATCACTTGCAATATTCTCCGAGTCTACCCCTGGATCGTTTGACTTGTCAAACTCATCATCCTTCCCAGACGTCTTCAAGCTTAACCGATCGCCGAATATGCTTTTTATTAACATCGAGGCAATCGAATCTGAGAGAATACTCCTGTTTAGTAGGGAAATAAAGTTTTGCTGCCAGGTTTTAAATATATATCCTCTTAAACATGCTTAGCAATCTGCTTATGTGAGCAGCGTGAGTTTTTATATTTAAAGTGCAGTGATTTTTTTTTTCTTTAGGATGAAAGTAGCTGAAGATCTGAATTGTGAGGGACAGATGAAATTAAGCTGCAGAAGCACTGATGGCAATCTACAAAGCTTTAATGTGTTAATGTAGTCTCGGCGTTATACATATTTAGAAGCAGTCTAGATTGAATCCTGGAGAAAAAGCGGAGTTATTCATAGACTCCTGTCTTGATCGTGTTTTCCTGTAAGTGATGGATGGTGTGAAACAGTGGTTTGAAGGAGATGCTAAAAATTACTTTGCTGCTCTTAGAACTGTATTGGATATTAATTGCCCCCAAGTTCAGTGTGGGTTTAAAAAAAATACAGGGGAGGGTGGTAGATGAAAGAATAACGTTTGCAAAATTTCCTAGCTTTTTGTGGACTTTTTTTTTGCCTTCATGAATTATTCAAATTTTCAAGTAAATACTGTTGCTGTATTTAATGTGTTTTAAATGACATCGCATCAGTTAATATGGTGAAGCAGAAGATCTGGGTGGACTGGTAATTAATTTTCCGGGTGGGGGGGGGAACAGCAGCAGAGAAGCTATTGACATAAACTGAACGGTTTATTTTATACAAGCAGAGAGCATTTTAGCATCCGCTAAGAGGGTATGTCGATAGCCCGGGACTGAGAAGCTTTCTGGAGCCGGTGTCTCTATTCGAGCGCGTTGCCTTGACCCTGGCTGGAGCCTCTGGACGCCCTGCCATATAAAGTAATAATTTATAGGCTGTCAGCGGGGTTGAAAGAGAATAAAGAGTGAATGCATTGAATTTCTAGATGAAAAAGGGAGCCTGTAGCATCCAGAAGAAAATAGGTTAGTATTAATTTTATTTTTACGCTTGGATATTGAACAGCTGTTGGGCAGAAACTTTAGGAGAATACTCTGTTCCTGGCAATGGAGGGTGTGGGGGTGTGCGGGTACGACTTCCTAAAGAAACTTTCACAGTATTGGTGGAACCAGACTGTTTTGCCTGCGTGGTCGCTCATCTGGCTCGCTGCTGGAGGTGCCAGGTTCCTCCAGGCAGGAGCAACCCGCTGCCTGCACCCTCCTGGTGAATATGCCCGGGGATACCAGGTCGGGTCTTCCACTTCGGCATCAGCCTGTCTTTCGTGTAACATCTCCAGGTCAATATTGCCTTTCCAAAGCAGCAAGGGCGTTCTAGATTGGTTTTGGAGGGTGATGCCCTCTGTGAAGTCTTCCCACCCTTGTTGATGGCCCCAGTTCATGTTTCCAGAGCTGGCTGATAAATTAGCTTTTCCTGTAATCAGTGATGGTTTCTTATTCTACTTGTGCTTCAGTGATAACTGTTCAGCTGTAATAATGAGGACAAAGTCTTTCTAGGTGGTTTGATCTATCATATATTTAAATAACTGAGTCTCTGCGCATGTAGGGCACCTGCTGAAGTTTAAGATCCCCTCTACCAGTCCCCTGGTGAAACTCAGGTCCCCTTTAGAGTGCAGAGGAGCTTTAAGCTTTTCATTTTATACTTCTGCATTGTGTTAATTAAGACTTCAGCGAACTTTTAACCAGCAGCATCCGAAAAACTGTCGTTTCAGAAGGTTGTACTGAACAAGGGGGTGTTTCAGTCCCGTGGGTGTCGCGGCGCTGGCGCTTCTGCGCGGCCACCTCCCAGCCCATCGCTGCTTCTGGGATCTGGTGCTGGGCGGAAGGGGATCGTCGCAGCGAGCCCGTTAATTGCTTCTCGAGTGACCTAGTTCCCTGGCTGGGAACAGATGCGTAAGCTTTCCCTGCCTCCTCCGTATTTTGTGATGGTGGTGGAGCCTAGATGGCCACATCCAGAGCCGCTTCCCCAGCGGGGTGGTTTGGGTTTTGTTGGTTATTTTTGTTGTTTCTCGGAAAGACCAGTTTCTGTTTGGAAATTTCCACAAGCGCGGTGTGTTTGGTGTCGTTTCCCCGCGGAGGTGAGACGGGCTGTGCCCAAGAGTCCCTTTCTGTAGCTACCGTGGAAATGTCACATCACCATATTTTATTACCCTGATGTGGGAATTCCTTTCTCCGAGCAGATGGCAAAAAGGTGGCTTGGTTAATTTGTACCTACTTGAAATAAATCACTAAATGTGCGTTAAAGCACTTGTTTATTAGGCCAGAGCGTATTACTGGTGGGTAAGCGGGTGTGTTAGATTACAAGCTCAAAACCACTGAGGAACTGGGCAGGTACCTGCAACCAAAAAATAAAACCAGACAATTATTAAAAATATTAAACTGACAACTGTTGGAGCCTGCAAATAATCAGCCTTTCCAAAGGAGAGTGATGGCCATTTGCTCTCAGAAAAAGTTGCCTCACAATGATTTTTTTCTAGTAAATTCAGCATTTCTCCTATAAAATCTCTCTTGTGCCGTTTGCTTGCAGACTTGGCTCGTAGGGGAATACACAGCTGATGGTCACTGGGATGGTACCAGTTGTACGCTGGCCTCTGCCTGCCCAGGTGGGCGCAGTTACGGGCTGCACCCAGCTTAGTGCTAGTCCTCTGTCATTTGGAAATGGAAATGTCAATGTCATTTGGAAATAGAAATGTCAATGGGAAAAGATTTGCCATTCCAGTCAAAAACTGGTCTTTCAACCATGTCCTTCACAGAAGGTGAAACTAGTTGTGGTTTTTTTTATCCTTTCTTCTTGGAGAAACACACCTGGCAGAAAGGGTAAAACCACTTCATAGTTAACTAACACTAATTACTAATTCTGTGAAACCTGTGACAAAATAGTGTTTGTTTTCTCCCCAACGTTTTGGGCTTTGTGAAGTGCGGTCTTTCATAAGCACGTGGTTCTTCTCGTGCGTTAGTAGGTACCAGGTGCGGCGGAGATGCTTGTTAAATTCTGTCCCTGTGTTCTCATTGCTGGAGGAGATAATAACGCTCTGAATGTCCTGACGGGAGCAGCTCCCGCGCTTGGCTGCGGCTGCAAATCTTCCTTTATCTTCCCGCTGGTCCCGCTCTGGCAGAGTGTCTCAGAGCATCGCCAAGCGGTATAAACTGAAGTGGAACCGGCCCAGTAGCCAGCTGAAGGCTGGGAGATGTGTCTGTGCCATCTCAGAGAGTATCTCGGAGTTGTGCAAGTGGTTTCTCCACGGTGAGGCTTGTTTCTAACGGAACGAAAGGCGCCGAGCTAACAAGAATAGCAAAAGCGAAAAGAAAATATTTTTCGGTTGTGTGTATTAAGGAGGCTCTCAAAGCTGATAACCTGATGGGCCCACATCAAGTTGGTGAGAGTTGCTCTTGCTGCAGCCTCGAGCAGCTCCATGGTGAGCCCAACCAGCGCTCTCTGCGCTGGGGCATGCACAGGCTGCAACTGGGGCATGGGGCACTCTCCATCATCTGGGCACTCTCCATCATCTGGGCACCTTCCATCAACTGGGCACCTTCATAGTGCGGTTCGGGTTGGAAGGGACCCTGAAGATCATCGAGTTCCAACCCCCCTGCCATAGGCAGGGACACCTCCCACCAGACCAGGCTGCCCAAGGCCACGTCCAGCCTGGCCTTGAACACCTCCAGGGATGGGGCCTCAACAACCTCTCTGAGCAACCTGTTTGAGTGTCTCACCACCCTCACAGTACAAAATTCCTTCCTAATATCTATTCTAATTCTAAATCTACTCTCTTTCAGTTTAAAAACACTACCACTCGTCCTGTCGCTACACTCCCTGATGAAGAGTCCCTCCCCATCTTTCCTGTAGGCCCCCTTTAGGTACGGAAAGACTGCTCTAAGCTCTCCCCGGGAGCCTTCTCCTCTCCAGGCTGAACAACCCCAACTCTCTCAGCCTGTCTTCGTAGCAGAGGTGCTCCAGCTCTCCGATCTTCCTGGTGGCCCTCCTCTGAAACCGCTCCAACAGGTCCATGTCCTTCTTATGTTGGGGGCTTCAGAGCTGGAAGCCTCTAGCCTCTTCAGACCTTCCTCTAGGTGTGGGGACCTCACTGACTCCAGGTGTTGATAGCGGGAAAGGGGGAGGGAGATCCATCCTTCTTCTCTCTGGCAAAGTGCTCCTTAAATTTGCGACGAGAAGTAGCACGGCTTCCTGGTACTGCGAGGAAATATTCTCGACACAGAGTGTTTTAGGACATTTGTTGCATTATGAGGTTTCCATTAGTGCCAACTAATTACGGGGACCATGTTGCATTTGAGTTGCAATTACATTGACCGATGTACAATAATTAGCTTTAATACATGCTTCCGTGTTGAGGGGAGATTTAATTGCTTGCTGGTTTTTGACAAAGATATTGCTATTTTCCGTAATTGGGTTTCCCCTGTCTTCTGCGAGCGACTCCGGAGAACCAGCAACCACTTGAGTGGGAAGATGCAGCCACCAACAATTTCTCCGAGATGGGAATGGCATTAGCGTTCCCTCTGGCAGCTTTGCTGACGGCACTTTGTACATCTTGCGCACGAGCAAACGCTTCGTCTTCACGTCCACCTAACAACATGGAGCCTTACAACCGCGTTCCCAGTAACAGCGCCGGCTCCAGCCAAACTGGAAACACTTTTTGGATCACACTCCTTGGTCTGCGGTAACATACGGTAATGGGGGTAGTCGGCTTCCACGTCTTGATGGGTGCGGTTAACGAGTTTTATATCAATCCATGCGTTTTCCGTGGTGGAGTGATGGCACGGCAGCCCACAGCCTGGTCCGCCTCTGGCTAAACAACGTGGGGGAAGGCTGCATTGATGTCTTCTCCTCTGGAATTTCGGGAACCCGGCAGCCGATGGCGTCAGCAATGCAAAGGGCACAACTAACTAGTAGTTTTAGCGTTTCGTGCCTTTACCTGGTATCTGATTAGAACATCTCTCATTTGAGGAAGGGCTTAGAGACTTGGGTCTCTTTAGTCTAGAGGAAAGAAGATTGAGGGGGGATCTTATTAACACTTACAAATCCTTAAAGGGAGGGTGCCAGGGGGATGGGAGCAGTCTTTTTTCAGTGGTGCCCATTGATAGGACGAGGGGTAATGGGCACAAGCTTGAACATAGGAAGTTCCATCTTAACATGAGGAGGAACTTCTTTACCTTGAGGGTAGTGGAGCACTGGCACAGGCTGCCCAGAGAGGTTGTGGAGTCTCCCACTCTGGAGACGTTCAAAACCTGCCTGGACACTGTCCTGTGCAACCTGCTGTAGGTGACCCTGCTCTGGCGGGGGGGTTGGACTGGATGATCTCCAGAGGTCCCTTCCAACCCTGACTATTCTGTGATTCTGTGATCTTCCAGGCACCATCTCTTCTGAAAATTACCAGTGGCGCGAGGAGAGAAGTCAAAACCGCTCTATTTGCATTATTAGTCGATGCTTAGAATGCATAGAATAGAAATGCTTATAACGCCTAAACCAGAAATGCTTAGATATGCATAGAATACTAAATGCTTGTGTTTCTGCTTAAAATGTTTACTTTGAGAATTCTTTTTATTTAGCTTTTCGGTAAAGCTGCTAGCACGGAAGCGCTGTGAATCGCTTGATCCTGTCTGTGCGTGCAGTCTCTTGCTGCAATGCATATTGCTGAACGCGTTCGGCAGAAACAGTGTAATCAGCGAAACTATTGTTAATGCTTAATTGCTAACTGGATCTTTGCTTGTTTGCAGAATTTTTTTGGCAACGCTGTTGCTGGTTGCTCAAAGGAAAAAACCCCCCGCAAAAAGCCCACTTGTGAGAAAATTACACGTGCAGCGCTACGTTTGTCAGTGGCGGATCTGGCATTAATCGCACAAACTTTTTAAAATAACTACGATGCAACAATAAGGCCACAACAAATACTAAATACCGACTTGTTATAAAATCTCAGATAATGCTTTGAAGCGCATTGCTAATAAAACATTTTTATAGCGGTGTGATGAGTTCCATCTGTAGAGTGATTTAAGTGTCTTCATCTTAATAGCTCTCTTGCCCCTAGCGATGTTATACGGTCAAGATTAATGATGAGGTATCGTAGTGTTGTCAGTCTCAACACATTTTTCTTGATACACTCTCATTAGATTAATGACCTCGTTGTAGGATAGACATAACTTGTCTATAAAGCGATCGTTGCGTTTGTGTATGGATAGATGGATAAGGCTCTCCTCCCTTCGTGGTTGTTCTCCTTCCTTCAACTCTTGCGGTCCTCGTGCTCATCGTCTTGCACGGCATCGGCACACACTGGCGCCGGGCGCGCTGACTTTCCCTGCGGTCGGTCTTCTCAAGTATTGACGCTTTCTCCTCTGCGTTCAGCGGAGAGCAGGGTTCTGAGGGCAGCTCGCGCTGTTGCCGAATACTCTCGTCTGAATTTCCTCTTTGTGGAACTGAGCTGAGCGTCTGAACTACGAGGACTTTCCTAAAGTCTCTAAAAGGGAACCTGTTGAGTGAATTTTCATCAAGTGGAGATTTCCTTAAGCTTCCTCAGCGCTAGAAGCTTCATTCCGAATATGTTTAGCCAAGGTTAAAAAAAATTATTTTTTCTTAGATTTTCTTCTTCTTCTTTCTTAGATTTTCTTCTTCTTCTTTCTTAGATTTTCTTCTTCTTCTT
>VUYV01000355.1:117208-139883 GCA_008711295.1 Anarhynchus alexandrinus | reverse complement strand
TTTTTTTTTTCTCTCTTGAAAGGCGAAGGCTCTTTTCTTTTTCAGGATTGAATTACTGCGTCTTGAGGTTGAGCTAGAGAAGGGAAGCTCGCTTGGGAAGAGAGTCTGAGAGTTTAATCGATCGTTAGGACTTTTTTGCTAGGTTAAGTCTGAGTTACCTACCTGANAAAAAAAAAAAAAAAACAAACCACCAAACATCTTTGATTCTAAGAACTGTTTTTTTGATATCCAAGCACTGGAGCAGAGTGTGTGCGTGTAGAGATGCGGAATGGATGAGACCCTGCCCTGAAGAGGGCACTGGGAAGGTGCCTTCACCCAATGGTGCTGTGGGTCGGTCCCCGCTGCTGCTCTCTGCGTCCTCTGCGCCCTCCTGCAGCGGTACCCGAGCCGGGGCAGCGTTCCGGCTGCGTCTGCCAAAAACGCTGAGCTCAGCAGAAGGGTTGCTTCACATCTTGCAACTCGTAAGCCGTTTCCACGTGTGTACCCATCCCCTTGTGATTTTTGTCATGGGAGCCTGCTGGAGTCAGCTTTGCGATGCAGTATGACCTCTAGGTACTTTAAAAACAACAAAAATAAAAAAAACCAACCCTAAAGCCATCCTGTTGGGACAACTTCTGTCTTCTCCTTGTGCAGTTGGTTAGTCCTGTCGGAATAACTTATATTTATAACAGGGACCGGTTCCTGGCGGAGTGGAGTTGCTGCTTAGGTTGTTTTGTGTGTGGTTTGAATAGCGTAGGTTTAAATCGTGGATGAAATATTGCTGTCTACAAATATTAGAAGAACTGAGCTATCCTGACGCTTAAAATCTTGAGGTAGAATGCTTGTAAAATGTGAATTTATTTTTCAAGCAGGGATAGGCTTGCAAAAGTCATAAAAACGAAGAATTT
The DNA here is from genome assembly GCA_008711295.1 of Anarhynchus alexandrinus. Lineage (NCBI taxonomy): Eukaryota > Metazoa > Chordata > Aves > Charadriiformes > Charadriidae > Anarhynchus > Anarhynchus alexandrinus. The sequence goes on along the minus strand of VUYV01000355.1, from coordinate 138,996 downwards.
GGCATTACAGTAGAATGTTGTACAGTTGGTTAGTCCCGTCGGAATAACTTACATTTGTTGAATTTTTCTTTTCCAGACCATTTTCTTAGTCCGTTAAACCTCCTGTTTTCCCCTGTACTTGCAGTGCTCTCCGAGCTTCGCAGATTTACTGCACGATGGAGGCGATAATCGCCATTAGCCAAAAACAGCGACCAGAGAGAGGGAAATCCCGCGGGTGACGCTCTGTGCCCTTCCACTTGACGCTTCAGCTGCCGCTCCCCCAGCGGCCGGTGATGTCCCAGAGCGGTCGGTCCCTTCTCGGGACCCTTCTGCACCCACGAGTGGGAGCAGAATTTGGGGACGGTGTCCGTCCTCGCCTTCCCTGTGAAAACACTGCTCGTTCAGCTCGTTTGGTGCCACTCTTGGTGGCATCCAAGAGCTGCCGCTCTCGGTCAGATAACACACACCAGTGGGACCGGTTCCTGGCGGAGTGGAGTTGCTGCTTAGGTTGGTTTGTGTGGTTTAAAAAGCGTAGGTTTGAATCGTGGATGAAATATTCCTGTCTACAAATATTAGAACTGAGCGATCCTGATGCTTAAAATATCGAGGTAGAATGCTTGTAAAATGCGAATTTATTTTTCAAGCAGGGATAGGCTTGCAAAAGTCATAAAAAATGAAGAATTTGGCATTACAGTAGAATTTTAATGTCTGGTATTTCCTGCTGTCTTTAAGAATGAAGTCTGTTCGCTCCAACTGGCGAAACTATCGAAACTTAGACGTGGCCTTCCCAAACGGAGCTGGAAAATAGATGGGCACGCGGTGTCCCTGATCCTGCGTTGTGGCTCTGGATAAGAAGTCTGAAGACTTTGCAATTCTCTTTCTTCCAAAGAGAAGCTGTCTTGCCTGATCGCCTTCACATTATACCTCGTTTGCTAGAGTTTTAAAGCTACAAATCCCGCCCCGCCTGTGTTCGGCTCTGTGCCGGGTGTACAGGTCTGTAATCATTGTAGGTGCGCGTCCCAGTTTTGTTGGGAGCGAAGAACCGAAGGAATCTCCAAAATCAGCAGAACAGAGGAGCCATAGACAAAAAATATTCCGTCTCTCCCCGTGCAACAGCTCTTTGCGCTTTACTGCCCTGTGCCTCTTCTTGACGAGGGAAATCTCCTCTGCAAATGGTTTATCTCTTCTCAGCAGTTGTTCTGACCTTTCCTTTCACTCTTTTGTTGTTGTTTCTTTTTTTTCTATTGGATGTTTAGTAGTAATCACCTCTGGTGCTTAAAAATAAATAATTCACTGTCGTAGCTATACAAAATAATTCATGGCCAAAGCAGTTTGCTATCGAGTAGCTTTCAGTGTGCTTTTATATCACTTCTAATTCTGTTCTGCCCTCCTTTTTCATCAGCTTTTCTAAGGAGCTGAAAAGTAGAATAAAAAAAAAAAGATAAAAGGATATCTCTCTTATACCTTGTTACATGCCTGTATGTATTCAGGGGCTGTATCCTAAAAAACAGAATTCAAGTCACTGTTGTGCCGTATGTAAATGTAGCTCAGCCTTTGTGGCGAACTTCAATAAAACCAGGATTTGTGCGTTACCTTGGTCTCCCCGGTCCCCAGCGCTGCTGCCTCCCAGGAATCTCTGGCGCGCTGAATATGAAAAAAAATCTAGAAACAGAAGGTTTCCCAACACATTTGCCAGGGTTAATGCCAGAGTCTAAACGTAAACTGTGCTGGGACAGACTTATTTGGAGGATGCAGTGCCAGACAGAGCTGGAGTTGAAGGATCCGGAGAGGGAAACCCATCACCTCTGCCCAGAATCGGCCGGCGCGGGGATCGCAGACCCCGCTGCTCTTTGTTGTTCAAACCAGCAGGTATAGAGCACTTGATGCTTTGCCTTCCTGCTTAGCTTGCGTTTGCCAAGACTGAAGTTCAGCTGCTACTAATATATTGCATGATATACTTTGAGGAAAAGTATTTTCAGTGGTTTTTCTCTTCAGCGAGCACTACGAGAAAATAGCCACGAAAGAAGCGAGCGTCAAAGCTTCAAAACTTCGTGGCAAAATCCTTTTATGAAGTTTTAAAGTGGTTTTGCTTGTTGTTGTCCAGGTCATTTTCTTTAGAAATAAGTAGTTGAAGCAGCAAAATTTCACTGAAACCTTTAATTCTGCAATTGAGTAACTATAATCCGTAACTCCTGACCGGAGAACCAGCTGTACAGAGTGCCAGGGTGCGCTAAGCAAGAAAAAGGAGCCAGTTCCTCGAACGTAAAACAGATTTTATTTATTTCTCTGCTATAAGCAGTGTTTTTTCCTTAACCTCTGCTTTTTGGGTAGCGAAGGAAAAAGCCGATGAAGCTGCACCTTCACAGTAGGTAAGAGCGCCGCTGGGAGTGGTTTAGGGCGAGGGGTGAGCGCTCTCCCACGTCTGGTGCCCGCTCCTTTTAAATGGTGGCGGTGTCCAAACTAAAAGGCCGCTTCTATTTTTATTTGAAGGCTGCACGCGAGCCGGCACGCCAAATCCTTGCCAGCTGTCCGGGTTGTAATTTGGAGGCGCGCTTTGTATTGAATTCTTGCAGGCGGTGTAATGAGCTGGCAGCAGAAGCGCCCGCATCTCTGTCCGCGGAACCCTCTCGGGAAAGAAAACACGACTCCCTCTTTCCCCCCGAAACACAGGTTGGGTATCAGGCTGCTTGACGATGATGTGCCAAATAATCGGGATTTTTTTTTTAGCGGAAACTCCTAGAGGGAACCTGGTAGGGAAGAAATGAAAAGCGCAAAGCGAACTTGGGGCTTTCCGGGCAGCGAGAAGAGTCGACGGCTCTAACGCGGTGGGGGCCACTGAGCTGTGCTGCCTCTGCTGGCACCGGGGTAAAAACTTCACGTTTCTTCTCGTGTAAAAGGTCTCCCTGAGCACACGCTGAGAGCAAAACGGATAACAGCATTTTTTTGGAATGAAGGAAGCCGCTGCTGCTTCGGCCGCTCGATACTTACTGCCGTTATTTCCCAATTCGTTCGGAAAGCGAAGGAGAAGGCTCAACTCCGAGCTGGCTCCGTGTCGTGACGGGTGACGGCGTCACGTCGTTTGGTGAAGGAATTCAGCTGCGGAATGTAGTTGCTAATGTGGACATAACCGCATGAGACAGCTTTCAAGGATTTCTGAGAAGGCGGTAAAATGTAAAGCGATGGTGAAAAATCTCATTTTGATCCTAGGTGATGTGCTCGCTTTCCGTTAATTTGCAGGGAAGACGCATCCGCTTGCGGAATCAGCAGAAGCGATGCTCTGCACCAGCGCGGGCCCGGCCCAGAGGGGTTTTGTTGACGTTGCCCTCTCTTTTAAAAAATGAGAAGAAACTAAGCTTCAGGCTTTGCCTTTTAGTTCATCCAATGTACGTTTCCAAGAGAGAGAGGGGAGCAGTACGTAAGAGACGCAGATGACTGGAGCGGTGTAGCCGGGCGTGAGGTGGGAAGCTTGTCCTGAAGCGGGCGATATGGGGCAGGCAAAAGAAGACATGGCTCTTTTGTTTTGTTCAAGCCGCTTTGATAAGCACAGGGTTGATGTTATTATTTAAGTTCTGTTGCTCTAAGCCATAGACATNGCCTTTTAGTTCATCCAATGTACGTTTCCAAGAGAGAGAGGGGAGCAGTACGTAAGAGACGCAGATGACTGGAGCGGTGTAGCCGGGCGTGAGGTGGGAAGCTTGTCCTGAAGCGGGCGATATGGGGCTGGGTGAAAGAAGACATGGCTCTTTTGTTTCGTTAAAGCTGCTTTGCTAAGCACGGGGTTGATGTTGTTGTTTAAGTTCTGTTGCTATAAGCCATAGACACGCTAAGATGTATAACCTCGCGATGCACGGCTAGATGCTGGAGGTGTTCAAGGCCAGGTTGGACGGGGCTCGGAGCAACCTGGGCTGGTGGGAGGTGTCCCTGCCCAGGGCAGGGGGGTTGGAACTGGATGATTTCAAGGTCCCTTCCAACCTAAACCATTCTATGACTCTATGACTCTATTCTATGCTTCGTCTTGCGTTGTTGTGGTCAGTGTGCCTTAAACGCTGTTTTTTGTTGTATGATTCACAAATCCAGCCTAGAACTAGGTTAGAAATCCTCTGTCTGTGGCTTGAAAAGCAGTTGTGGGTTTTTTTTTTTCTCTAAAAGACCCTCCAAGCTTGACTCCGGCTGCGTAGGTTTGCGAGCAGTTCGCCATGCCGTGAGAAGGGAAGCAGGAGGGGAGAAGTCTGCTTTTTCTTTTTGTCTTACCAACCTGAGAGATGGAGGTGCATAATGCTGAGCTGCACAAAGGGATTTCCAAAGTAGATGTGTTCTGACTTTTTAGGGCTAAATAGACCATGAGTTATGTGGCTTATCTCCTTTCCAGTGGCATGATCAAAATTTAAATTACTGCTGCCGTGCCAGATCAGTCCTTGCGTTACAGGAATTTGGCTTTACACGTTGGCCTCCAGCAGAGCGCTGAGATCTGAGCGGAGCGTTCCCAGATAGCCGTGGGGCTGGGGTGGCAGGGACTTCAGCTGGGCCCTCCTGTCCCCTCTGTCCCCCATGGCACGCACACTAGGACATAGGCCCATAGAATGGTTTGGGTTGGAAGGGACCTTGAAATCATCTCGTTCCCACCCCCCTGCCCTGGGCAGGGACACCTCCCACCAGCCCAGGTTGCTCCAAGCCCCGTCCAACCTGGCCTTGAACACCTCCAGGGATGGGGCAGCCACAGCTTCTCGGGGCAACCTGCGCCAGGGGCTCACCACCCGCACAGGGAAACATTCCTTCCTCAGATCTCATCTCAATCCGCTGTCTTCCAGGCTGAAGCCATTCCCCCTCGTCCTATCACTCCATGCCCTTGGAAAAAGTCCCTCCCCAGCTCTGCTGGAGCCCCTTTAGGCACTGGAAGGGGCTCTGAGGTCTCCGCGGAGCCTTCTCTTCTCCAGGCTGAACCCCCCCACCTCTCCCAGCCTGTCCTCCCAGCAGAGGGGCTCCAGCCCTCGCAGCATCTGTGCATTCCCTTTAATACCTGGCAGAACATTATCTGTCTACTTAGAAAGCGTGTGCTGTGTTACTGTTTAAACGTATTATCTTTCTTTTCCTTATAATTTGACTATTCCTTGACTGTAGCCTAAATGGAAAATACCTTCCCACCTCTAAGATAAGGGTTATCATGATTTAACCGGCTGGCAGGTACTGCAGGCGTTCTGTCAGCAAACTTGTCTTGGGATGTAAATGAGTGTATCAGTCCGTTAGAGATAGTGCTGGCAAAAACACGCGTGTTCTTTATACGTTAGCACATTTGCACAATTATTCTGCGTAACAGCTGATACGTGGGTATTTGGGGATATGATGTGTTGTGAGGATCACAGCTGTAATTGTCGCCGTTAAATGTTCTGTATCGCACTCGTTCCAATAAGCAGCTAAAGTAACTTTAGGACAAAAATCACTTCTGAGCTCAAATGCCTCAATTTTGGGAAAGGCGAAGAGTCGCAGTGGAACGGGTAGCGCTGCGCAGTGAGCGCCGGTGCCCCCGCTCCCCTCACGCGCGGCCGCGGGAGCGCTGCTGGGGATGGGCGTTTAGAGTCATTTAAAATTTTGCCGCTTTCCATCATCAGTATAAAATGCTTCTCTCTTTTTAATAAGTCGGTAACAAATAGGAGCTGACACCGTAATGTCATCGTTGCCAGCGCTGGTGATTAAATGCGACCTGTGCGGCGACTGCAGGACCGGAGACGCTGATAACGGAGACGCTGCGGAGGCTCTTTTTAAGGACAAAAATGGTGTTCATAGAGGTACTTCGCTTAGGTAAAAACGTGTGGTTTATTAACGCAAATAATTGGTCGAATGACACTCTTAGGAACCTTTTGGATTACTTGTCCTCATTGCAGCTGAGGATTCGAGTAGTTTGAACGCTTCGTGTGTGTTCCCACACGCACACGTGCCCGGTCCTCCCCCGCGGCGGTGGGGAGCCGAAGCATCGCCCCCGGGTGACGCTGCTGCGGGCGCTGGGGGCAGCCGGGAGCTTAGGGAGAGGGGAGGAGGGAGGAAGGACGTGTGCTCGCTCTCGCTTTCTTGATGCGAAGTCTGCTGCTGCTTCTTCAGGGCTGCCATCAGATGCCTCGTTAGGAGGAAGCTGCTAATGATCCAGAGGAACAAAACGATCCGATTGCTTGTTCTTGCCAGCCAGGCTGCACGGAGGGATGGAGCGGATGATGTCTGTATGTCCACAAAGCAGCAAGTGCTGCCTGCGGTCGCCTTATTTATGTGGGTTTTTTTGCTTGCTCTGAATGATTAACCCCCAGCCAGACCTTTCCTGCCAGTCTGCTCATCGCATCTCACCAAACAGCACTGCAAAAAAAAAAAAGGTGTAAGTCAGGGGCTTCCCCCGGATGGTTTGTTGTTGTGTTTTCACTTTATGGAGACAAAGAGGTGGGATGACGCATTTTGCATTGTTCTGGGAAGGCAATAAGGTGCCGCTGAGCGGGAGAACCGGCAGCTCTGACGCCTGTGCCGTGCTCGGCTCGCGCTGCCAATACCTGGGCTCCCTCCTGTGAACTTAATGCAGTTGGCAGTTGCAGTTCTTTTTCTCCCCGTAGGTCCCGGGATCGCTCTAAAGCAGAACCGACCGTTCGGTTACTGCTTAAAGTTGCTAAACCTGACCGGGGTCGCTGGAGTTGTTGGGTGGGAGCTCCTCAGCCCCCCACCCATTCCCTTAGAAGCCCAAGAGGACGGCTGCGTTTCCCCGGCGGTCGGATATGCTGTTGGAAAGGTGCAGCTGGTTGAAAAGGAATTTTAGGTGAACGTGGCAGCGGCGGCGGCCGGGAGAGGCCGGTCACGGTCGTGGCGAGTGCTACGGAAAGGGACTTGGGCGCTGTGAAGCCAGCGCTGCGGCGGGCTCGCCGGTCCTGCCCGAGGAGAGAGCCCTGCTCCCTGAAATGGCATTGCAGGGCTGCTCCCGAGGGTCTCGGTACACGCTGCTGTCCGGAGACTTGCTCGGGCATCGCTTTCGAAGCATAAGGCAGAGTGATGAAGTGGTTTCATCTTTTGCTTCGTTAATCTGCGGAGTAACAATATAGTAGTTGATAGCTTGGAAAGAGGCAGTGTAATGCCTCCGTAAGCAGCAGCTAGTTTTTGGAGTTATTGTTTGTGCCATTAGCGAGGGGTTTAATAGCTTAATCCATCTGGAAAGCAAGGAGATTTATTAGACTGTACAATAAATGGGTCATAATCGCAGCAGCAGTCCCTACTAACTGCTTTTCCTGATTCGGCGTAAAAATACGATATACAAGTAACTTCATCGTCAAAGTTTCGTAGTGATATTCTGTACTAGGATTTACCGGGAAAACAAAGGCACCTTGGGAGTCTCTTTGGTGCCCGAGAGCCCTTGCCGTGGCCGGGACCGGCCAGCGGGTCTGAATGCGGCTGGGCTGAGCAGTTGCGCAAAGAAACACGACTGAGCCCATCGCCGCGGGAACGCCCTCCTCGCACCGTCGGAAAAAGATTTTTTTCTCTCTAATTTAGATTACAATTACTCTTTGAGCTATACTAAATGGTTTTTTTAGACTAATCCAGGCTGAGGAATGTTTTTCTAAGTGTGCAGCACGGGCAGGAGCTGAGAAGGAAGAGCTGCGCTCGCTGTGTAGGACCTACGTAAACATCTCTTGTGTGTCCCGCTGACCCCATCAGCCTCTGGGAGGCGCGTCCTACTGCGCGTTCGGAGACCACTGGAGGTTGCAGGGGACATCTGGAGATCATCTAGCCCCACCTCCTGTTGAAAGCAGGGCTTAGGCCACGTTATCCAGCGCCTCGTCAAGTCTTGAAGCAACTTGTCCACTTCATTGCAACGAAGCTGGCAAGTTTTTTCCAATTTTGGGGGTTTTTTTCTTTCTTTCCCGATTTTAGGTCATAAAACGTTCCTGATTGCGTGACAGTCAAAGGCCCGCACGTCACTAAAATCCCGCTCTTGTGCGGGGTAATAGTTTGCTCTGAGTTGTGTTAGCTGTCTTGGCGTGCGGAGGAGCGTCCGTCTGTCTGGAGGGCAGGAGGAGATGTCCCAGCGGGGTGCGGGGGGGGCTGCAGTCGCTCCCTGCGTGTTGCGAGGCCGCAGCTGGACCCGTTTGAAAAACCTGGCGAGTCGCGTAGCTGCCCGGATGGCAGCGCCGAGTGCGCCTGACGCTGACCTGAGGTGCAAATCTCAGTTTCTAATAAGGAACGATAACATCAGTATCCACAGAGAAGTACTTTGACTTTTTGAATTAACTATTATATAGCAGCAGACTTTGCTGATGCTTAACGATAGATGCGTTGATACAAATAGAATTGTGTTGGGCTCTAACTGGACGGAAAACTGTAGGATAAGCTGCTGGATATGGCTTCTTCGCTTTAGATTTTAGATCCTCTCTGTCTAATCATCCCCAGCTGGAGCACTGGAAGCAGGGAGGATTAGCTGGTAAATCTGTGCTGGAGAGCCGGTGGAGAGGCTGGTGAGCGAGATTCGCTTACGCTGCATCAGTCCTTTCTCTTTGCACGGTCTTGTAATTCCCCAGCACTTAAGGAAAAAAAAAAACCCAAGCAATGTTGACGATGTGTATTAAAACACTAACTGAATACTCTGTGCCAATCGAGTATAAATAAAATATTAGAAGTTAGGCTTCTCTGTTGGAACCGGCTCGCCCGGGTTAGCGTTCTCGTAAATTGTACGTATTGCCAGAATGTTTTTTAATGGTTTTCCTCGATGCGGAACACCTCCAGGTCCAGTCTTTCGCAAAACAGCGCTAGTTCGTACGCGCAATGGGGAAGCAAATGCATAACGAAGCGGGTGATGGGAAGTGTATCGAAGGAGCCGACGGGAGCAGCTTGAGGAGGCAGGTGGAACACGGACGGGAAACGCGGAGCTGGCAGGAAATCGGCTCGTTCACAAATATCACCTTTTAAGACAGAAGTAAGCTTTGGCAAAGGAGCTGAAATTTTGATGTCATTACAATTCTCAAAAAGAATTTTCCGCAGTTATTGAAAACAATTCCTGAGTTCTTTCGTTTTTTTCCGTTCTAAAACATTGTCATGAGCAGCCGAAATAGTATTTTGCTGTGTGTAATAAACAGGAAATAGGGGAAAAAAAAAATCTGTCAGGGGGTTGTGGGGAGCTGAGTATAACTTTTAATTTGGGTATACATTGAAGTTCTAGTCATCTTGGTTTATTTTGTTAAATCGTGCGGTGTATCTTTTCTTTAAATACTGAGGTTTGCGTATCTCAGATTGGCAGTCACTGTTCGGGGCTTTTTTTTTTTCTCTGTACTAAATGGCTTAGTCTGGCACAGAGGCTTCAAAGTAAATAGGTAGCTTATCACTATTCAGCAGAAATCCCTGGTCTTGGGAAAAATACCGCCTTTCTTCCTACCGAGCAAACACAGAGCTGGTGAGTGAGACTATTCGGAGACCTCCGAGACTCAGCGGGCGACTTACTTTTGATTATTGTTTCAACGCGGAGAATTTAAATGTGAATGCTTTAACTCGCTGCCAACCCGACGCGTTCTCGGGAAATGTACTTTGTGGTGCGGGTTCTGGAGTCCTCGCTCTGTTATTTGTCCGGGAAGGCGGCTGGTATTTTTAACCAGCTCAAAACAACGCTGCGCTCTTTGCTCGTGCGAGTAGGGTGGTTGCAGAACCGTGGAAAGTCGGGCTCTTGCTGCACACGATGCATCCTCCGGGGCTTTTAACTCGAGTTAAACGCGGGTCCCCTCTGTGGGTTGGAAAATCATTGATCTGGTTTATTAAAAGCTGATCCATGCAACGTGAGCAAAAAATAAAACCATAGAATCATAGAATGGTTTAGGTTGGAAAGGACCTTGAAGATCATCGAGTCCCAACCCCCCTGCCATAGGCAGGGACACCTCCCACCAGCCCAGGTTGCCCAAGGCCACCTCCAGCCTGGCCTTGAACACCTCCAGGGATGCTGGGACAGAAGTGGCCACCGGCAGCTCGTATCGTGTGCTTATCTGCAAGCGCAGTTTGTGTCTGTGTCGCCCGCGTGAAATGGGAATAATGGTGAAAAATAAGTAAAAGCACGTGGCCAGCAGCCGTATTCCTGTCTGCGTTCATCCTGCTGTCACCAGCACCGCAGTGCCACCGGTACCCTGCACGCATGGGACCTTTGGGGGAGCTGTGAGAAAGCTTTCAATAATTCTCACCTCTAGCCTGGGAAAATGCATCAGCCCTTATGCAAACGGTTGGGTCCGGTGGCACCACACGCCCTCGTTTTAACAGGTTTTCTATTTTAACTCCGAATGCCGGCGAGACTTGAAAAACATCTGAAGATGCGTTCTTTCGAGCAGGCTCTGGGCAGTAGGACTGTGCTGCTGCTTCGGGGTCCCCCTCGCAGCGGAGTCTTCCCACTGCGCTTGAAACACGTTCAGGTTGGGGGAGCCCAGACCCTGCGAGGACCGGCGCGAGGGCTGAAACGCTCTCGTGGGCAGATGGGCAGGAGCAGCGCTGACATCCCACCTCTCGGCAGAAACTAAACCTCACTTTCTCGAACGAGACTGGGCTGGTGAGGCCGAGCATTGCTGCAGGTTACCCGCTTCCGCGCCGCTTGCTTTAAAATGAATTCACCACATCGCATCAGTTAAGATGGGACGGCAGAAGTGCTTTACGGAGTGCATCCTCCCCTTCTCCTCTCCCAGGAAGCACCAACGGTGCTTCTGTGCTGGGGGAGCTGCATCTTCCCACCTAGAAAACACCCCTGGGTCGTCCTGGGCTGGAGACTATCAAACCCAACCGCACGGGCAACAATGGCAGCATCGCCGGCGGGATGTGCCAATGGCCCGAATCGATGGTGGCAGCCGAGAGAGGAGACTCCCGTGTTCATCCCGGGCGTCGAAGCTGAGCGAAGGGAAGGAGCGAAGCGCCAGGAGGGATCCCGTGCCGAGCGTTTCTGCCCAGGACTTGGTGCCCATCCTCTTCTCCGCCTGCCCATGGCGCCCCGCTCTCCCGCAAAGCACGTCCAGCGATTCTGCTGCTGGATTTATGAGCTTTCATCGGGAAAATAAATCACTTTTTGCTCTGTTTTGAAAATACAATGTGAAAATGAATTTGGCTTAAACGCATCCATCTCCGCTGGACTTGCGAAGGAGCGCGGGGGATCGAACCTGTTCCTGCTCACGCTACCGTGAGCTACAAATGCTGAGGATCCGACCGCGGCACTGCTTCGGGGCTGGGAGGACAGCATGCAAGAAGACACACGTTAAAACAGCTTAAATGGGGAACGGCTGATCTTTCTGGAAAAAGCCCTTCAATACAAACCTCACGAGTTACCCAGAAACAGCGGGGAACTCACCTTTGTGAGGAACCATGGCTTCTGTGCTTCACCTTTTGTAGGGTATACTACAGAAGTGACTATTCTTCTGCTTCTAGATTTTATTCTTCTTTTTGCTTTTCCTTTTTTTCTTCCGGAGTTGTTGAGACCTAATACAAGGGCTGTCCTATTCCCTGGACGTTTGGTATTTGCCATAGAGAGCAGTGACCACGGAGGAAAGGCATCGTCATTCCTGTGCTTGAAACGTTGCTCGGGTGTCTCAGGATTTTCAAAAGGAAAGAGGGCCACGAGGATGCTGCGAGGGCTGGAGCACCTCTCCTATGAGGAGAGGCTGAAAGAGTTGGGGGTGTTCAGCCTGGAGAAGAGAAGGCTCCGGGGAGATCTTATTGCGGCTTTCCAGTCCCTAAAGGGGCTCCAGGAGAGCTGGGGAAGGACTTTTTACTGGGGCATGGAGTGATAGGACGAGGGGGAATGGCTTCAAACTGGAAGAGGGCAGGTTTAGATTGAACATGAGGAAGAAGTTTTTCCCTGTGAGGGTGGTGAGGCACTGTCCCAGGTTGCCCAGAGAGGTTGTTGAGGCCCCATCCCTGGAGGTGTTCAAGGCCAGGCTGGACGTGGCCTTGGGCAGCCTGGGCTGGTGGGAGGTGTCCCTGCCTATGGCAGGGGGGTTGGGACTCGATGATCTTCAAGGTCCTTTCCAACCTAAACCATTCTATGATTCCTCTTACTGGTTTTTGACAGTAAATCCGGTCGTGGTTCTATTAGATAAAATGCAGTATTTTGTAATGCCAGAGGACAATTTAATGTTGACAATATAAACTTTTAAAAGCAAAACTGAAGGACAGAAGTTAATGAAATGTCAGTGGTCAGATGAGTTCAAGAAAAGGCTCCGACGTTCAGTTAAAAGTAGGTTCAGCTTCGAGACCTTTGGTAGGCGCAGGTAGCGCGAGTACAGACAGCACTCCAGGCACCTCGCGAGGATTCAGTGGACACATCTGTGCGTGGAAGTGTTGCATCATTTGCTGCAATGGAAAATTTCTCTCTCGCGGAGGAGGACGTGATATAGCATCTGCTGGAATTTACCCTCTCCAGCTTAACGCTCCCCTGTAACTCCCACTGAGATCTCTCTAACGAAAGCAGAAGGGTGGACTGGGATGGTTATATCTTAATGGTTCTCGGGAAACTGAAGAAATGCTAAATATCGTGGTAGCTCTGTGTTAATTCCCACACCTGAAAGGGAGCGAAGTGGTGAACTGGAGAATTAGTGTTTGGGCTGATGTTGGTGTCAATCAAAAGGAAACGGTCATTGAAAAAGAATTACATATATATATACACACATATAAATCCATATGTGTATAATTTTCCTCCTGAGTACACAGAAACCTGGCAATATTCTGGACTTCAGAAAAACCCTTATTTTTAATATATTTTTTAATATATTCAAGACAGTTTTGCAGATCAAAAAACCTGTCTTATAAGGGACTCCCTGAGAGAGAGAGAGATGTATTTTTAGGCTGCGAATAACTCGGCTTTATGTAAGAACTGAGTACCAGAACTGAATCTGTCATTCTCAGCTTCACAGCTGCAGCTGTGGATTCCTCATCCACAGCGTGGAATACCGAGATTTGTCCTTTTTCCAGGCATCGTTAGTAAAGCAGCGGTGGCAAGATTTTATTTTTCTTTACTCCAGTTGTTCTTTATATTAAAAGCGGTGTTTCAGATGCTGCGACGCCTCGCTTGAATTGGCAAAATAAGTTTCTTGAATTGCCTCCCTGTTTTGGGGGTGCGTTTGAAACCGCTCGTTCGCTCGGTAAGAAACGCCGTTTCATCGCATTTTAATTAGAATTTATATAACGATTTGTACAGCAACTACATAAGCGTAAACAGGGTAAAACTAAACAAGTATTAATTTATAGATCGTTTGCGTTATTGCTGTAGGCCAGTGCGGGTGTTGGTCGCAGCTGTAAATACGTTATTTACAGCGCATCTTTCTGTAGCCCAAAGTAGTAATCCGGCATAGGAATTAAAGGAATTTTAGCCAGGCTTCAGCGAAGTATTTGCCCTCTAAACCCGGAGCTCCAGTATTATTTGAGGGGATAAGGATGGACTTTTCTGACAGGCAGCGAGACGTTTTGGGGGCGCAGCCTTAGGTCAGGTGTGCCACCCTGCAGGAGGAGGAGAAGACAAACCTGGGTCTCATGGATATATTACTTCATACCTTAAAACGACTTTCCCCTCTTGTGCTCCTTAAGTCTTTTAAATATGGTATGATGAAATCCTTTTCATAAGAGCAGCAGGGGAATAAACCAATTTAACACAGTCCCTTTGTGGGTTTAAATTACTTCTTTCTGCTGTTGAAATTCTGAATTCTTTTTTTTTTTTTTTCAACTGCAGTTGGATAAAAATCCATCTATCCATTTAACATGTAATAAGCCTCTCTCCTGCACTGATATTTCGAGATTTTTTTTTCGGTGACTGGTGAGACTTAATGCGATGGTTCTCTGAAAATCCTCCGCTTTTCTTTCCCAGTCCTCTTCAGTTCATTTATAGTTCATAAAACCTCAATATTTCAGCAGCGTTGCCAGGACGCCGCGGATGCGGCTGGACCCGACCTGCACCATCTCCTGCTCTTTCCTGGAGCTTTGCACTGCTCCCAATTCTCCTCTCCAAGGCAGCGGAACCCAAATAAAAGAAAAGCTGTGTTTAATGGCATAGCCAAGACCATTTCACGGCCGTGGCGCCTGTTTAAAACCACGGAGTAACGGGCATGGGGTAATAGGGATGTAAAAAGTGCGGTGACGGTGTTTTCCCCTTCGCTCTCTCCCCATCCCCTGCTAATCCAGATGGCTTAATTAATTTTGAGTTTTATAGGCAGGGGTGAAGCGTGTCAGAAATGTCGTTCCCTGTTTAAAAGTGAATTATCCCTTTGTGTAAAAAGAGCCAGAGCATATTTGTTGAGGTCATCCCGAAAGCATCATCGCTAAAAATTATCTGCTGATGCAGAAAATTGGATTTATTCTTATGCTAGCATTTCTGTAAAAATACAATTATGTATAAATTTATGTTCTCTAAAAGCTTGGAGTAAACTGGGCTTTCAGAAAATAAGACACTTGTCTTTTAAAGTCCAGTTTTAAATGACCAGATGGTGCTTACGGTATGGAAGCATAAAACTGGTGAGAGATAATTGATTATTTCCATTTAAAAAGGGGAAAGGGGGGGTGGAACTCGAGGTGAAACTCCTTTTAATTGCTGCGTGGTTAACTCCTGCCTATCAGCAGAATATCTGCAATATCTGCAGCCGTTTCTGGAGCCCCTGGTTGAAATCACCGCTGGCCAGTCCTGGCGTGCCTGGGGCTGCCCGAGTCCCCTGGGGATGTCAGATGAGGCTGCAATTGAGCAAAACTTAATTCAACAGCTCTGATCATGGAATCGTTATGGCTGGAAAAGACCTGTAAGATCACCGAGTCCAACTGTTATTGAACTCTACCGGGCTCACTTCTAAACCATGTCCCTGAGCACCATATCTAGATGGCTTTTGAATACACCCAAGAATGGCGATTCAACCCCTTCCCTGGGCAGCCCGTGCCAGTCTCTGATAGCCCTTTCAGAGTAGAAGTTTTTCCTAATGTCTCACCTAAACCTCCCCTGGCATAACTTGAACCCATTTCCTCTCGTCCTATCACTTGTCACCAGGGAGAAGAGGTCAGCCCCCACCTTTTTACAACCTCTTTTCAGGTAGTTGTAGAGGGTGAGGAGGTCTCCCCTCAGGCTCCTCTTCTCCAGGCTGAACACCCCCAGGTCCCTCAGCTGCTCCTCATCAGACTTATTCTCCAGACCCCTCACCAGCTCCTTCACCCTTCTCTGGACCCTCTCCAGCACCTCAATGTCCTTCTTGTAGTGAGGGGCCCAAAACTGAACACAGCACTCAACGTGTGGCCTCACCAGGGCCGAGTACAGGGGATGATCACTCCCCTAGCCCTGCTGGCCACATTATTCCTGGTACAGGCCAGGATGCCATTGGCCTTCTTGGCCACCTGGGCACACTACTGGCTCATACTCAGCTGCTGTTGACCAACACCCCCAGGTCCTTCGCTGCCGGGCAGCTTTCCAGCCACTCCTCCCCAGTCCCGTAGCATCCATGGGGTTGGTGTGACCCAAGCGCAGGACCCAGAGCTTGGCCTGGTTGACCTTCATACCATTGGGCTCAGCCCATTGATCCAGCCTGGCCAGAGCCCTCTGCAGAGCCATCCTACCCTCAGGCAGATCAACACTCCCACCCAACCTGGTGTCATCTTCATCTGCAAACTTACTGAGGGTGCTCTCAATCCCCGTGTCGAGATCATTAATAAAGATACTAAACAGGAGTGGCCCCAACACTGAGCCCTGTGGGACACCACTAGTGACCGGCCACCAACTGGATTTAACTCCATTCACCATCACTCTGTGATACTGTGGCTCACTGGGGAGGCAAAATTACACTTCTCTTTAATATGGATTTCATGAGGTGGATGTTACATTTTCCTGCACGTTTGAAAAATGCACGTGTCGTTTGTTTGAAGGACCTCATTCCTCAGCAAAAGTAGGGTCTTCCGAGCAGAAGTGCCTAAATTGCTTCAAGTTCTGGGTTTATTTCCGTGCTGCTCAGCTTTGCTCTTTGGGGGGGCTGTGGCGGTGGTGTTGCTTCGGGCAGCAGGAGCTTTATCTTGCAGGAAAGAGAAGAAGAAGAAAATCCTGAGAGAGGGTTTACGTAGTTTCTGCCTTCTCCTGGGGGAGAAGGACACGTGAGCCCCTGAGCACGTCCGTGGAGGTCCTGTCCCCAGGGACAGCCCCGTACTTTCCCAGTCCCTCCATGGCTGTGTCTGGAGGCTCCTGGCTCGAGGCCGCTGGCACCGTCCCCACCTTGGCTCTGTCCATGACGTCCTCCCCTACCAGGGGCGCTCGCTCCTCCTCGGACACGTTATCATTTTAAAAGCGCGTTTGAGGTGTGGTAACGTCAAGAATCAATCCAGCCTTTGAGTGCTGTGGTTCAGCTCAGAAAATGTTTATAGCTTGTGCTTTAAAAAAAGAAGAGAAAAGGCAAAAATAGCCATCTGTTTTTACGTAGGTGTCTCGGTGATTTCAGCTGTGTGAACTACAAATATTTCCAAGCTTCGGGTTGTGATTGCGGGGCTGTTTTGCTGGAAATCCCTGGTTGGTGGCGCTGGGGAGGTGGCGGTTATATTCAGCCGAGGGTTTCTCTCCCGTCTGGGCGCTGAGGCCGGTGGGCGTTTGTTCGCCGGTTCCCAGTGGCTGCTGAGCATCTCGTGAACATCCATCTTTTCCTTCAGAAGCGGTCGCCCTGCGATCACTGCTGTTTCTTTGCCGCCTTTGTGTTTGGCGAAACAACCCGCTGTCGCAGCCCGGGGGTGAATCGTGACTCGGTACGTTTGATCTCCTTGCTTATGGAGAGCTGGAAAAACCCAAATTCTCTTCTAGGTGTCCCCGCCTGTCCCCTTCCCACCCAACACCACCGTGGTGGGCACGTGGCGGTGCTCCCGCCGGACAGGCTCCACCGGGGCTCCGAATTAACGGAACCAACGAGCTTCGGTGGAAAGCACCTCTTCTTCAAAACCTCTCCCCTCTGTGTTTTGCAGGTATGGTGTGAATATGCGTTGCTTGGCAGCTCGGGTCAACTACAAGACTCTGATCGTCATCTGCGCCCTCTTCACCCTGGTGATGGTGCTGCTCTGGAACCGATGCTCCTCCGACAGAGCCGGCCCGTTCCCCCGCAGCCTCGCCGGCCCCGAACGCCGAGCCGCCGCCGCCTCCGAGAGCGACCCGGCCCGGCAGCAGAGCGAGGAGGCATCGCCCCAGGAGCAGCAGAAGGCTCCTCCGGTCGCGGGAGGCTTCAACGGCAACAAAGCCCCCGGGCTGAAGTACGAGGAGATTGACTGTCTGATCAATGACGAGCACACCGTTAAAGGGAGGAGGGAAGGCAACGAGGTCTTCCTGCCGTTCAGCTGGGTAGAGAAATACTTTGAGGTTTATGGGAAAATTGCTCAGTACGATGGTTATGACAGGTTTGAATTCTCTCATAGCTACTCCAAAGTATACACCCAGCGAGCACCTTACCACCCCGACGGGGTCTTCATGTCCTTCGAGGGCTACAACGTAGAGGTTCGAGACAGAGTGAAGTGTATAAGCGGCGTCGAAGGTTCGTGTCGCCTATTTTCTTTTCTTTTTAATAGTTAAAATGCTTCGTAAAATTTGCTGCCGTCATCCGAGAGGCAAAATGATCTTAATTTTGTTGCGGTGGTCTTGGTAAAAACCCGCAGGCTCTGCTTCGGGCCGAGTTTTCCCGGCTCCCCTCCTGCATCTCTGGTTTTACTGGTGGCAGCAAACTCCAGAGGTGCCGGGACGCTTCTCTCACGGTGCTGCAGTTGGGTTTTGGCGTTGCCGTTCGCACTTATATCTGTCAGGGAGCCGCAATTATTAGAAAATATAAAATTAAAAAAAAAATCCAACTGTCTGAGGAGGCTTTGGCTTCCCTGATAGAGCCAAACCGCACTGCCAGCACCCGGGGAGCAGCCCGGCCGCCCACGGGCAGCTTCGTCCTCGGGGTTTTGTCTTCAGGTTTGACGATATCCCATCTCCGTGCGTTCCCCGGGGCAGGCAGGGCACCTCCTTGGCCTGCGAAGGGAGCTGCTGCCCGCAGCAAGGCGGGAGGAGGTTTCGGAGAACTCCTGAAGGGTCCAAAAGTTCTCCCGCCGTTGAAGCGTCCCTGAGTAAAATTAGTGTCCAGTAAAAGCTTTCCGATTTGCGCTTTTACTAAAGCGTGCAGTCAGTAATTAGGAGGGAGGGTTCTTCCTGCGTCTCGGCAAAGATGCGGTCGCAGAATATTCTTCTCAATTTATATTTAAAATTTATTATAAAATTATATTTTATATATATATAATATATATAAAAAATTATAAAATTCATATTTAAAAATTAACGACTTTATAAAACTGTTATGGAACGTGACGCTGTGACCCCTCGTACACTAAAGACCGACTTTCATTTAAGGAATAGAATATATTAATTTTCGTGCATCCCAGTGATCGGTGATGCTCTGCTGTGTTGATATGAGCTCTTCCCATGATATGGTCACTGCAGGGACCGGGCATGTCACGCAATGAATTTGTCCGCAAAGGATTCCCATAAACAAATGCACAGGGTATATCAGGTGTTATTTGGGGGGGGGGTGTTTGTTTTTTGGGGCTTTGTTTATTTTAATGTTACTTTCACATTTCTGTTATTTTTCTTTGGCATTTCTTTGGTTATTGGCATACAGGTCGGAGAAGAGAAATAATTATAGTTTATAGGGAAGGGGGTTTAATATTAAAACACGTTCTCAGACAGTTTTAGGCTCTTGCCTTGCGTCGTTCCAGCCCGAGAGATTCTCCTATTGCCGCACGATGAAAAAACCACTCGTGTTATATTTTCACCTTCTCTCTTTCTGCAAGGTTAATGTGTTGTTCTGTCCTATGACCTGGAGAATTTAATCTTGTCATCTCGTATGAATTTCAAGGAAAGCTCTTATAGCAGATTTCTTTTTTTTGCATCTTTCAGTCTCAATGAATTCACCCTTAACTGAAAATGCTTAGCGTTAATAAGGCCTCCAGGAGTTGAGATAATACATGGTATCTAAATATCTCCCGCGATGGTTTTCTCTTTAGGCGGCAGTAAGCCATCCCATCTCCATCACTAATATTTATTAGTAACACAAAGCATCGAAATATGTATGAAAATGTATCTTTTTTGCATTTAGTTTAAGTAATCTTTTCGTTGTGCCAGATTTCAGAAGAAATCGGTTTCTGAGCTTGACATTGCTGAGGGGGAAAGTGGTGCAAATGCCAACTTGTTTATTTTCATCATCTTTTTTTCCTTTCTTACGCAAAGGTTTGCAGTACTAACTGTCCTTGGTTTCCTGCACGAGGGTCGCAGTGATATATTCCCACTTGGGATTCATATTTAGAGGTTGGGTATTTGTTCCAAATGAAGTTCCAGACTTTAGGAGAATCCTGTTTTTCTCCGTTTTATAGTGTTGTGTGGTCGCTTGCTTACGGAGCCGTGTGTATCAATAAGTCTCCTCCACGCGGTTTGTTTTCATTTCCCACGCAGCCGGTGCTGCAATAGGCAGTTTTTCCACCCAAAACCCGCGGCTGCAGCTCCTGGGAGCTGGTGAAGGGCGGGCGGGGGAGAGCCCGCAGCTCAGCGGGGTTTTCTGCGGGTGCATCTCTGCTAACGACGGTGATGCAGGGTGGGAGTTTGATATGCGGCTCTGTGACATTATCTGAGCTCATTTGACGGGTTTTGCATGTGAAATGCAACGCGTCGGGCTACACAAGATGTTCCCCGTGATCTGCCTGCTTTGAATCCTCTAAAGAGGTGGTGCTCCAGGGGGTTCTTCTGGTCGGGGCAGGCTCTTAAATCGAAAATCACCCTAACCCCGAGCGAAGCGTGCTCTCCTGCAAGGCTTTTGGGACGGGGAGTCGTGCGCCGAGGGTTAATCCCAGGGATGGCGGGGCTGGAGGAGTAGCTCTGAAGACAGGGGACAGCTTTGGGTGGAAGAATTGGGGCATATTCTGCTGGTGTTGCACGGAGAGCCCGGCTGCTTTCTGCCGGCGTCACTTCAAACTGCGCTTGTAACGCTCTTAGGGGAGCCGAGGTAATTGGAGCAGATTTGTGGATGCTGGAGAAATCGCTCCTTCAGCATCAAATAACTCTTACCAAAATCTAGTCATAATATATACACTAAAGTCGCAAAGATTTATGTGGTGCTAAAGGGATCATGTTAGATGTAGCATTGGAGATTTAGTGGTCTCTGGGGCACGGGGGGAAATCTGTTAGGGCATTTTAAATGTGTTTTAAAATAAGTATGATGCTTCAGTAAACAATTAAATGAGAATGTATGGAAGACAGTGATAAGGATGTCTCTGCCGCTCAAATCTGCTTAGTTTTGGCTAGTTATGGGTCTCTGTAAATGGGAGCAATCCTCTCCTTGGACAGGACTTTCCTCGAGTCTAAAAATGGTGAAACCTAAAAATACCATTTGCCAGAAGTGAAGGAGTGATGGGGTATGGAGGAGGAGTGGGTGTTGAAAACACGCCGATAAAATGCTCCTTTTCTTCCTCTCTCGTAGGTGTGCCGTTATCCACCCAGTGGGGACCTCAAGGCTATTTCTACCCCATCCAGATCGCGCAGTACGGGTTGAGTCACTACAGTAAAAACCTGACGGAGAAGCCGCCTCACATCGAGGTGTACGAAACGGCCGAAGAGAAGGACAAAACGGGCAGGTCCGTGGACTGGACGGTGCCGAAGGGCTGCTCCCTGTCCACAGTGTCTGATAAAGCCAAGTTCACTAGCGTCAAACAGTTTGTCGCTCCAGGTGGGTTATCCGAAATGCGTGGCAGCTAAGGCACCGCTCATGTGTTCATGTGCGCAGCCGGTACTGGGGGGAGCTTTGACTTGCTGGGGTGAAGTGTAAGGGCAAGTGTAGGGTCCTGCATCTGGGGAGGAATAACCCCACACACCGGTACAGGTTGGGGGCTGACCTGCTGGAGAGCAGCTCTGTGGAAAGGGACCTGGGAGTCCTGGGGGACAACAGGATGCCCACGAGCCAGCAATGTGCCCTGGTGGCCAAGAAGGCCAATGGCATCCTGGGGGGCATCAAGCAGAGCGTGGCCAGCAGGTGGAGGGAGGTCATCCTCCCCCTCTGCTCTGCCCTGGGGAGGCCACATCTGGAGCGCTGTGTCCAGTTCGGGGCTCCCCGGGTCAAGAAGGACAGGGAACTGCTGGAGAGGGTCCAGCAAAGGGCTACGGAGGTGATGAGGGCACTGGAGCATCTCTCTGCTGAGGAAAGGCTGAGGGACTTGGGGCTTTTCAGTCTGGAGAAGAGAAGACTGAGGGGGGATCTCATCAACGCTTCTCAGTCCTTCAAGGGAGGTGCCAGGGGGATGGGAACAGTCTGTTTCCAGTGGTGCCCAGTGACAGGACAAGAGGGAACGGGCACAAACTGGAGCACGGGAAGTGCCATCTCCACCTGAGGAGGGCCTTCTCTCCTGTGCGGGTGGCAGAGCACTGGCACAGGCTGCCCAGAGAGGTGGGGGAGTCTCCCCCTCTGGAGCCATTCCAAACCCGCCTGGACGCCGTCCTGTGCCACTGCTGGAGGTGCCCCTGCTCTGGCAGGGGGTGGCACTGGGGGAGCTCCAGAGGGCCCCTCCAGCCCTCACCAGTCTGGCATTCTGGGATTCTGTAATGTGTTTTCACTTATCCTGCGTGACTTCCCATCCTTAAGATCTCACCTGACAATGTAAGCTCATTTCTGTACCTCTGGAGTTTTTCTTTTCCTCCGTTTTCTCTCCATCGCTGCTTTTTCAACGTTATTTTAATGAAAAAATGGGTGGATGTATGCGTGGAGGGCAGTGAGAAGCTACAGTCACGTTTCCTGAGCCTTCCAGCTTCTGTCTCAAAATAGAAGCAAAAA
>VUYV01000355.1:78445-91785 GCA_008711295.1 Anarhynchus alexandrinus | reverse complement strand
GCCTTCCTCCCCTGCCTTCACCCCCTGCCCCCCCTCCCTGCCTTCACTCCCTGCCTTCATCCCCTCCCTGCCTTCATCCCCTGCCTTCACTCCCTGCCCTCTCTCACCCCCTGCCCTCTCTCCCTGCCCTCCAGCCATGTCCTGAGGCTCTGGAGGCCACCGCAGGTTCCAGGTCCCCTTTCCCCCACGGAGCAGCGCAGGAACACCGAGGGGATGGTGGGGGGCTGCACGCTCCGCGGAGCCTTGAAGGCAGTGTGCCTGTAGCACAACCCCCCCAAAAAAACCCCACACCTTTAAGATTTCAGTCTAATCTTTAACTAAAGGCATTTCCAATTTTATTTTATGTGGGGTTTATTGCTCTCTTGCCTCGTTAATTTTTTCCCTCCTGTTAACCGCCTCCCGGCCACCTCCCTCTCCCCGGGCACTGCTTCGCCGCGCGGAGAGGCAGAGTACGGGCGGGGAGGAAGAGCGGGGGAAGACAAAGGCTAACGCCAGGGCTGGGAAAGGGCAGCAAAGGGGTTTATTCGGGACCGGCACGTCTCTGTGCAGCACCGGCAACGCACGAAGGCGGCTGAAGCTCGGTGTGTCCTGGCGGGAAGTTATGGGGTGGCTGGGGCAGCCGAAACACCGTCCCAGGAGCAGCTCCCGGGAGGATGATCTCACAAGCTGAGCCTCGGGCTCCCGTCTCGCCCGGCTTCCCCCGGCCCGCGAGGTCCCTTGCAGGAAGGTGCAGGGGATGGTAATTGTTGTTTTCACCTTTATTTCGCAGAGCAGAGGTGGAGGTGGAGCGGGGGGACAGACGGCGCCGCCGAAGCCATCGGCAGGTAAGAGGTGGAGACGTTGGGGATGGAAGGGCCACACCGTGGCACTGGGCTCTTCCATGGGGAGCGGGTAGAGGGGAACCAGCCCCGGCACTGCCTGGGACCCCACGGCTTCCTCACTGCCCCGAGGGGACCTGCCTGCACCTCAGGCTGTGCCCAGGGCTTTCTGTGCCACCTTGAGGTGCTCCAGGGATGTGGGTGCTGTTCCCGCATCACCCCTGGCTCCGTTGGGGTGACAGCAGTGAGTTTCGGTCCCTCTGAGCGGTGGCACAGGGACATGCTGTCCTTCTCCCTCTGCCCGGTTTGGGTACGGGTGGTAGGGAGGGATCCCAACATCCCCTGCAGGGATGGATGCTGTCTCCCCTCCCCACGCCATGGGAACCCCCCAGGAAGCATTTGCCACGTGTGGGTTTTGGACCCCACATGGGGGACGCTGTGCCACATCCCCACGAACGCTCGTGTCCCCCCCAGGCCGCCCGTCCTGAGCCCGGGGAGCAGCTCTTCAGCCATCACGGGGCAGCCCCGTCCCCATCCCATCGCTTCGCCCGAGGGGTGTGAGATGCGGCCCCGCGGGGTGTGAGGCACCACCGGGGCTCGTCCCCAGGGAAGCTGAGCCCAAAACAGCCCTCGGAAGCCGGAGCCCCGACCCACACCATGCTGAGCCTCAAGTTACCCCGGCTGCTCAGCATCAACCAAGTGCCCAAGGTCAGAGAGGGGGTTTTCTTCCCTACGCCTGAGGCTCGGTGGGGTTTTGGGAGGTGACAAGTGGGAGTAGCGTCCCGGGGTGGCCATCTGCCCCCGGGCAGTGCTCAGCGCCTTCCCGGGACCACCTCCCACAGTGGGGACACAGCTCTGTCCTTGCAGCAGGGTCCTGGGTCCCAAATCACGGGCACCCTCTTTTTGGCAACTTTTCTTATTCCTCCTCCGCTTTGTCCTTCCTCCTCCGGTTTGTCCTTTCTTCTCCGGTTTGGCCTTCCTTCTCCAGTTTGTCCTTTCTTCTCCAGTTTGTCCTTCCTTCTCCAGTTTGTCCTTTCTTCTCCAGTTTGTCTTTCCTTCTCTGGTTTGTCCTTACTCTTCCAATTTCTCCTTTCTTCTCCGATTTGTCCTTCCTCCTCCAATTTGTCCTTTCTTCTCTGGTTTGTCCTTCCTTCTCCGGTTTGTCCTTCCTCCTCCAATTTGTCCTTTCTTCTCTGGTTTGTCCTTCCTCCTCTGATTTGTCCTTTCTTCTCCGATTTGTCCTTTCTTCTCCAATTTGTCCTTTCTTCTCCGGTTTGTCCTTTCTTCTCCGGTTTGTCCTTTCTTCTCTGGTTTGTCCTTCCTTCTCCAGTTTGTCCTTCCTTCTCCGGTTTGTCCTTCCTCCTCCAATTTGTCCTTTCTTCTCCAATTTGTCCTTTCTTCTCCAATTTGTCCTTTCTTCTCCGGTTTGTCCTTTCTTCCCTGGTTTGTCCTTCCTTCTCCGATTTGTCCTTTCTTCTCTGGTTTGTCCTTCTTTCTCCTCCGACTGCCACCGGTGCCAGTCCTTGCCTTGCAGGGGTACCAGGAGCAGGGGATCCTCTTCGGGTATCGCCCCCCCAGAAGCTCGGCAGCAGATTGCCTCCTCAGCGTCTTCCAAATGACGAACGAGACACTAAATATCTGGACGCATTTTGTGCCTGCCTGGTGGGTACCGTGTCCCGGGTCTTCAGCATCCGTGGGAGGCCGTGGTGGGTCTCTGCGGTGGGAGCAAGGCTGGGGGAGCAGGGATTGGTGGGGGGGGAACCACCCGAGGGTGCGATGCTCACCTTCCTCCACCCCACAGGTACTTCGTGTGGACCCTGGTGGGGCGGCTGCGGGGGCCGGGGGGCCGGGAGGACCCCCACGCCTGGCCCCTCCTCGCCTACCTGCTGACCTGCTGCATCTACCCCCTGGCCTCCAGCTGCGCCCACACCTTCAGCACCATGTCCACCCGCGCCCGGCACATCTGCTACTTCTTCGATTACGCGGCTCTCAGCATGTACAGCCTGGGTAAGGCCGGGCGAGTCCGCAGGGCTCTCGGTGGGGTCTCCAAGCTCTTCCCTGGGGGCAGCAGGAGCTGAAGCGCAGGGAGGCATCAGGGACGGGGCCGAACCGTGGGTGCTCGGATGGCTCCCACCCACGGGACAAGCAGAAACGGCGGCTGCTTGTGCGTAGTTTCTACCCCTCCTCCTCCTCCTCCTCATCCCTGCAGCCTGGCGCTTGGGAGGGACTGTGAAGCATCTCCGACACCACCACAAATAGTAATTTGGGGCTGGGTTTCATACCGGGCAGCCCTGGGACAGAGGTCTGGCTGTGTGATGCTCTTTGGTATTTGTAGTAAATAGAATAAGAAAAAAACCAAAACCCCACCCCACATTAAAGACAAAGGCTGTCAGCGAAGGCGGCGGCACCTCGCTGGGGTGCGAGCCCAGGGTAAGCCGCAGCATCCAGCATCTTCTCCTGGCACGAGGTGCCTCCGGTTCCCCACGGAAAGGGGTTTGCCGGAGCTGGCTATCGCGGCGTCCGCCTGATGCTCCCCTTTAGCCACGTGGCTGCTCCGCCACCTTAATCCACGTCTCCCTTTCCCGAGAGCGCCCAATGCCAAGTGCCGATTTGAGGGTTCGCGGCTGCTCCCAGGAGGATGCCGAGGGTCCCGGCGGGAGCTGGCACTAACCGGGCCCCTCCTGCGGTTCCAGGCTCCGCGCTGGCGTACTCGGCGTACATTTTCCCAGCAGAATGGGTCAACGGCACTTTCCACCACCTCTACGTCCCCATTGCGGTGTTTAACACTGTCGTTAGCACCAGTCTGTCCTGCTATTCCAGGTAAGCTTCTGCTTTATCTGCCGGGATTGCTGCAGCATAATCATTAATTAGTATTATTAATAAAGGTTTTTAATTACAGGCTGTATTGTAATGATACGAGCCTTAAGCTCAGGAAGGGGAAGACTTTTGGTTTGGGCAACGCGTTGCGTGTTGGCAGTAGGAGAGTTCGATGATTGAGAATGCAAAACAAACGACGTAGCTGTAATTTTTGGAGGTTGAAAAGGTGATTTCGTACGGCGGGTGCCCGGCAGGAAGACACCCACCTCCGGCGCCTTGGCTGGGCTCTCGTTTTTCTGACAGAACCTCCGAAAAGGGGTGGGCTCCTGCGCCCCCAACACTGGAGCACGCGGTTGGGTTTAACCGCCAGCCAACGGCAGGTATCAGCCCAAGCGCCGCGTGCGTGAGGGTGTGTTTATACGTGTGTGCTCATACGTGCGTCCAACAGATTTGCCGAGGAGGAACCTCAACGTTCTCGCAGCCGATTGCATCACTTTTAAAGCACGAAGCCGCATTGCGTGCGCGGGAGTTTGTTCCCGACTGGCCTTAGACAATTTGTTTGGAATAACTCAAACCTCTAAAGTACTCAGCTGATCTCCAGCGATCCGCGCCGTGCCACATCTCCAGCTGGTTCGGGTTTTATTTAATTCAGGGGAGATGCCTCCCCGAAGGCGGTGTTTGTCGAGCGCTCCTCTCTGTCCCTGCATTGACCGGCAGTTTGCTTTGCAAAACGTACGATTCCTGTTTTCACAAGCAGCCTGAGTCCTTTGGCATTATTCCTTCCTCCTATTTTGGGGTGGCTTTGGCGTGTGGTCGCCTCTCGCAGCATCACATAACCCCGTGGGGGGGGGTCTGGGGTCTGGACCCCCCCGGACCCCGCCGGTCTAGCGCTGTGTGTCGATGCTGCTGCCTCGGCTGGGAGAAAGATGCTCCCAAGCCCTGGCAAACCCAGCAGGAAGAAATTTGGCTCGTTTAAGTGTCTTGTTGAGTACGGGAGGATTTGCTCACCTTTTGGTCTGTGGGTTACTCGCCGGGGTATCTCCTTGGGTGGAAGATTTGGATGTATCCGTGGTATTACTGAGCAGTACAGCAAACTCAAGGCTGTCTCTTGTATCGCTCTGTGGATAATGCCAGTTGGGGCTTGGTGGTTTTTCCTTATACTCTTCATTTCTTTCTCTTTCTTTTTGTCTCTTTTCCCTCTCTTATTTTTGTCACGCGCATCCCTTCATTGTCTCATTAGGTGGGCTTAGAAAACGAAGCTCACTGACCATGTGCTAGTCCTAGTACTTGCCACTTGAAGATAACACTTAGGAAATAGCAGCAACTTGAGATCAGTTCCAGATCAATTTGGATTGTTTAAAAAAAATTCTTGACCTGCAAGTTTAATTGTCAGCATCTCTCTACTACAAAACTGTGAGTACAGTTCTGTGAAAAACACGCGAGTAGCGCTACGTGATGGAATAGCGATTCCTACTGTCTCAGTCATTTCCATTAGAGAAGTAGTAAATCCATCGAATGCCAGAAAAAAAATTTAAAAAATCAACAAAAGATCCCCGGGTGAGGGGGAATACTGAATATACCATACCAGTGGGGGCCAGCAATGCTGGTTTACCCCCATGGTGGTGAGCGGAGCCCCCGTGATTCACCACTGCACCCTGCGCACCCCAGGTCACACCTGGGGACCGCGTTAGCCGTGGGGCTGCCAGCATCCCCGCGCCGGCCGCTCTCGCCCCGTGTCCCCCTGCCCACCCCACGCCTGGGCGCATCTCAGCTGCGTGTGCGACCCCCGGTTGTGCCCCACCATCGCCCGTCTCTCTCCTTTCTCCCCTCTCGCGGGTTGAGGCTGGTGGGGCTGCAGAGGACGTGGGGGCACGGTCTTGCGCCCGCCTCTGCCACGGCGTTGTCCCGGTTTGCATTAGTGGCTTGTGCCGGGCTCGCACCGGGGTGCCTGAGCTACAGCGGGCGGGTTGGGGACAGGGAGGTGGTGGGGTTGGCCACCCCCGAGACCCCTGCGAGGCCACCAGCGCCTGGACCGCCCCGTTTCCTACCGCGGGGTGCTGCTCACCGACTGCATTCTCTTCGGCGTCACCCTCGGCTGAGTCACACCTCCAAAAAAAACGTCCCTCCTAGGTGGGGGCGTTGGACGGGAGCGGACCCGAAACCCAATTGTGCAATGGGTGGTGATGCTACCGAGCCGGGCGCGCTCGGAGGGGACCTGCCCGGGCACTGCTGCTCCTGCCCGGCTCGCCGAGGGCTCAGCACCGGCACAGCAATGCTGTCGGGGCTGATCCGCCAACCGCACCCTGGGCAGGGCTGGCTCCAGCAGCCGGGAGGGTCCGTGGCCGCCGGGGACCGGGGTCACTCCAGGGGAGAGGTGAGCAGCGTGCCTGGCTGTTTCAGAGCATTTAATGCTCAGATTGTCAGCGTTGGGCTCCCTGAACCTGGCCGAGCTCCCGCGCCGTGGCCGAAGGCAGCGGCAGCCTACGCTCAGCCTCTTGGTGTGCCCCGTGAAGGGCGGTGGGAGGACAGGATGCCGCAGAGGAGGATGCGGCGGCACGATGAATCACGGAATCAGGGAATTCCGTGATGAAGGCAGGGACTCGCAGTGAGGCACCTGAAGACAGGCATTCGCTGAGCTACCGCACCAAATTTTACCAACTTCTCAGAAAATTTTTCCCATCCTAGATGGTTGCTTGGCGAGTCGAGAGTAAGATTTTTGGTTGGTTGGTTTTTGCATCCTTCGGCCGAGGAACATGGAATTGCCAAAGAGGGAAACATACAGATGGAGCGAATTAAGTGTGTTTATCCTTTATGTGATGCTACATACCTCTGTCACACTGAAACAGAGAGCAGCCGACTGCATCCCCACCCCCCCTCCGCTGCAGCATGAGCAGCTGCACAAAAGGTTTCTTTCACGCTGGAGGATTTGGCATCTCCCGGCAGACATCCCCCGGGAAAGCAGAAAAACCTGTATGGGCTTTTCAGGAGGAGAACAGAGCGCGCTTAAACTCTGCTACATCTCGCGCCGTCCTCTGTGAATGGGGCACTGTCCCCGGGGTTACCGTGCGCCCAGGCTGCCCTACCGGGGCTCTCTTTGGGCAACGGGGGGGAGCGCAGGTTGGACGGGCACTTGGCCGAAGGAGTGGGAAGATGTGTGGGATGGGTGAGCGCAGCACTGAGCAGGAGCGGGATGGGGAGCACAGCACCGGGCGGGTGAAACCCCGGTAGGAAAACACAGCCGGGATCGTGCAGAAATAGAGGAGAAAATAGAGCAGGAGGCATCTTCGGCATCATCGTGACATCTTCTGAGCAAGCCGTCATGGTGGAAGGCCAAACTGAGGAGGAGGAAGGTGAAAGCCCTTCTGCAGTTAGTGGCTCTTGAGCATACATTTAATTGTTGGGGTTTCAAGCCATATTTTTGGGTCATGTTGATAGAGCCCTTCCGCTTTGTGGGCAGGTCTGTTGTAATTCTACTCAGGTTAATCGCCCTGTTTCCACTTTGGGCTAAAAACCTATAAAAATTGGTCTTTCCCAGCAGAGAGCCATGGGAGGGAGAGGTTTTCCCTTCCTGGTGCGGAGCTGCCGTGGCCGCGGCGGGAGGGCAGAGCGATGCCCTCACTGCTGCAGCCTTCCCCGTGGTAGGGAGCACCCCGACGCCCACCCTGCTGCCCCCCAACCGCCCCCCCGGCCGGAGGGGTTGGTGCGGGGTGCGGTGATGGCGCCGGTGTCGCCGCGGGCGGCCGGAGGTGCTGCGCGGAGCAGGCTGGCGGCGGCCGTGCCGGCGTGCGCTGCTGGGCTTCTTTCAGCCTCCCCTGGGCTTTGCGGCTCCAGGTTTCGGTTGAGTTGTGTCCCCCACGCGGCAAGAGCAGGTTTGGGGCTCAGCACAGGGCTGGCGACCCATGTTTTTATACATTATATGTCTATTTATTTATAGAATGTTTTTTTGGGGGGGGACATAGGTGGTCAATTATTTTGTGATTTCATCTATGAAGCGCATCCCCCATTTCAGCAGCGGGATTTCCCGGGCAACAAAATGCAGAATATTATCCCCTCTCCAGACATACGCTTTCCTCCACACGTACGGTATGATTACAACCAACAGCCTGCTTCTTCCATCGTAACGGTGACGCCATTAAAAAGTAACTTGTTTAACCAATTTAGTTGGTGATTTCAGGAACTCTCTCCGCGCGTTCTCTGAAACGACAATGGCAGAGTCTTGGCAGGACGTAAAAAAGAAGGATGCTGTGACATTTCATGCATTTCAGACATAAGCTGCAATACAACTTAATTAACAGTGACAATCACAGCCTGAATGCTGCATTACCTACAAAGCATTACCTCCCAGACCAAGGCAGATGTATTTTCCTTGATTGCTGTGCTCTGAAAGCTTGGATTCAACACCAGGAGAGAAAACTCAGTTAAAAAACAACTGGAGGGGCAGCAGCTGTTTAAAGACCAGCTCCGTCCCTGGCTGCTGATGGGTAACGGTTAACGAGCAATGGGAAAAGAAGCAAAATCAGCCACGCCAGGATGGTGTAGAAGAGATTGCTCTCAGAGATGCACCTGCTCTCTACAACTCTCTGAAAGGAGGTGCAGAGAGGTGGGGGTCGACCTGTTCTGTCAAGTGACGGGTGACAGAACAAGAGGAAATGGCCTCAAGTTGCACCAGGGGAAGGTTAGATTGGATATTAGGAAGAATTTCTTCACTGAAAGGGTCATCAGGCGTTGGAACGCGTTACCCAGGGCAGTGGGGGAGTCCCCATCCCTGGAGGGATTTAAGGGTCATGTAGATACAGTGCTCAGGGACATGGTTTAGTGGTGGGCTCGGCAGTGTTCGGTTGATGATTGGACTGGATGATCTTACAGGGCTTTTCCAATCTGGGAGATTCTGTGATTCTGTGATTCTGCGAGAGCCAGAGCACAGAACAGGGGAGGGCGGCCCCGAAATCCCTTCCTCCCCCGGCTCAGGGTTCCACCAGGGGAGGTTCAGCCGTGTTGAGCTGAGGGTGGTCACAGCTTTGACACAACCAGTGGACAAAAACTGTGTTCGCAGTCAGCCGCGGGAGGACATACGGGCGGTCCATACACAGCGATTCGCAGTCCCCGGCAAACGACTGTTCAGTGCTTACCTCAGCCGAACCCGCCGTGTCGTGCCACGCCAAACACCTTCTCTGCTCTCCTCTAGGTTTCTGGAGGTGGAGCGGCCCCGGTTCAGCAAGGCTTCCCGCACCCTGGCCTTTGTGTACCCGTACCTCTTCGACAGCATCCCTCTCTTCTACAGGGTACGCCTCCCCCGGCTCACATTCGCGGCACCAAGGCATTTGCTCGCTGCAGGGTTGGAAATATCAGCTGCTTCATCTCGGCCTGAAAATATTTGGGAAAATATGCCAGCCTTTTTTTTTTTTTTTCCTTTTAAAAAAGGAAAACAAACTCCGGCAGGAAAAGAGATTTGGTTATTTTTTCCTGCGCCTATTGATAGGCAGATTCCTTCCACTTCAAAGCGCCGCGCTCAAACTTTGCCCTTGCTGGAAAGTTACTGCCTTTGAAAGCTGCAAGTTTTCCAGTTCCTAAACTGGAGCGGGGTGGGAATTTTGCTGCGGTGAGGTCCAAGGGCAGGAGGTGTGGGGCTGGGCTTTGCACGCAATGGAGGTGACAGCTCCATTGGGTCCCGCACCGCGCGCCCTGCTGTTGGGTGATGGGCAGCTGGAGACGATGGGGGCTCAGGGGATGGCGCTGCCTCCTTTAGAAACGTCTCGTTCCCCTCTTTCCCTCGCACGGGCGCCTCTGTGCTGCTGCAGTTCTACCTGTGCGCGGCGGAGAGCTGCACGGAGGCTGCGATCCTGGTCCACTACAAGCACACCGGCTTCGCCTTCCTCACCTGCTTCATCTTCGCCAGCCATCTGCCAGAGAGACTCGCGCCAGGACACTTTGACTACATCGGTAAGTGCCAAAAGGGTGAGTTGGCATTGTTTTCTCATCGTTTTCAGGAAGAAAGCGCATTAATGCATGAGTGGCTCCCAGAGGTTATAATATATTCCCCGCTGGAAGTCCGCAATGTAGTTTTACCTACAAGACACAGCAGTAAAGTGGGAACAGCCCCGGCAGCACGCTGTTCCCCAAATGTTTCACGAAGGGTTTCATGACCGCAAACGCTCAAAAACCTCACCTGCGGCGCAGGGTGCTTCACGGTGCCATGTCAGGGCACCGCAGGAGCAGCCACCGAGGAGACTGGATGGCAGTCCCAGCACATCGGGGTTTTCCCCGTTCCACCACCACTATGCCATCCACAAGCGCAGCGCTCCTTTAGCACGTTGCCTGCGCCAGGACCGCGGCCGCGAGCTGCACGTCCCTCGCTTCCATTACAGCCGCCTGCATTTTGGAAAGCAACATCTCTCTGCTCCGGTGGCGCAACCAGAAAAGCCACAGAAATTAGTAGGATAAATATTTAAAAACGGGATGCCCGGAGGCAATGGATGCTAAGCAGAAAGAAGGTCTGCTGAGCCCTCACGGCGGTGTTTTAATAAAGCCCAAGGAGTTTCTCGGTAAATGCTGTTGGCTTCGTTGCAGGGCACAGCCACCAAGTTTTCCACGTCTGCGGGATTCTCGGCACGCACTTCCAGATGGAGGCCATCATGATGGACATGGCCGAGCGCCACGACCGGCTCCTGCCCGCCTCGCTGCTTCCCTCCTCCCTGCAGACTCTGGGGTCCATGGGCATCTGCATGGCGGTGAGCCTGGCTGTCATCGGGCTCTGCTCCATGTCCCTGCGCTTCATGCCGGAGCCTCTGCAGAGGGAAAAACCGCACGGGCATTAGGCTTGGGGTCTAGATAGTATTTATGCTGCTGCACGGGAGAGACCCGCAACGATAGGTGTATGGTATGGGTGAGGAGGAGTTTATTCGCCTGCGCTCTCTGAGAAAATGTTTATTTAAGAATTTTCTCAAGAGCAAAACATATTGCACTGGTTTTTGTACATATAGCTTTAAAGCTGGGAACAATTATGAAATGCTTTTAATCAAGTTGCTATTTCACACCAGAAATATTTAAAATAATCTTAACTTTTTCTGTAAAAGGGAGATAAGTGCTAATACTTTCCAAAGCAATAGGCATTCATCAGGTCTGCCTTACGGAGGAATCGGGGGGGCAAGCGAACGTAGGGAACGCTGGTCATCTGGTGACACGGATGTCCTCGTCATCAGTTTAGACCGATAGCCAAGACTCCTTGGCAAAGGCACGAGCAAGGGTTCTCCCAGGGGCTCCCTAACTAAGGTTTTCACCTTGAAAGTGGCATTATTTTGGAGGTTAAAACCTCAAATATCCGTGTTACACAGCCTTACACTATACCCAAGTGCCTGACAGATGTGGGATTGAGAGAGGCTGGAGTTTGCCTTCGTTCTAAATTCAGCTATTTTTAATCATTACCCGGAAAGGGTTATTCTGGAAGAACTCTCCATGGGACATTCCTCCAGAATAGCTTTATTTTGGGTCCAATTCCAGTGCATAGGTAAGTCCTGGGAAATTAATTCCCACGGGAGAGGTGAGCTCCCGCTTGCGTGGGCGACGCGACTGCCCGGCGGCTGACGCAGCCCCGAGCGCAGAGCGCGGGAGGCGCCGTCCCTCCCTCCTTGCACCGGGCACCTCCGTCCGGTGCTCACAGCTGGGCTCCTTCTCGTTTGTGGCATCGTGACGCCTCGTTCGTGGCATCAAACGTGAACGGAGGCAGAAATACCGGCACCCACGAGGTGAGGATGTGGGTTTCCTTACAAGCACTGTTTTGTACCGAGTGTTTAACACGGGTGTGAAGCTGCCCACGGGGCGGCTGTCCCCTTCAGAAAAGGTGTTTGACGCCTTGTCGAGGGCACTGAGAAATTCACGACTGCCACGTGGAGGTGTCATTTCCCGGGTGTTGCTGGAGACAGGACACCGGGCTAGACGGCCCCTTGGTCTGAGGGCGTGATTGACGGTAGAGCCATCACCTCTGAACCTCTCTAGTTTCTGGTCCCACTCGCATAGAAGAATGTTTTTCTTTTCACGAGTGAATAGGATGGGGGTGTCTGGGGAGAATAAAACACCATCTGAGCAAGAAGCGGGAGTTGGTACAGTGTAGAGACATCAGCAGGAGTTAGAACGGCTGAGCTGGGAGAGCACAGGGAGTCAAAACCTGGAATTTTACAGCATTTCCAGAGTTAGACCTCTGCTCACCCAGCAATAACCTTATGATCCGGTTGTTGCTCTTCCCTTTCCTTCGCTGCTGCATCTGGATTTTACCGGCAGAAGCAGAGAGCCCGGGAGAGCCCGGAGGCCTCAGGCTGGTCCGGGCGAGGGGGAGGCAGCCCGCGGGGAGAGCTCGGCTGGTGGCTCCAGCGACGGAGGTCGTCACGTCGGATCTACCTAACGCAGGAGGTACAGGAACACGTGATGCAAAGATTACTGCTAGGGAATATTACCAAGCTTCTTGATAATCATACGGGTGTGTAATTTGTTTTGTGTATAATTACCTCTGCCAAGGTATAATTGATGCACTTTTGAGTGACAATACAACGGCTCGTTAAATATATTATGGGACAAATAAGTCTTTTGAAAAATAGCTTTCTTTTGAAAGCTGACCAAGATTTATATTAATATTTATAAGCACTGGAACATAATTGTTTATTCAACGGTTTTATTTCATTAAAAGAGAAAACTAATATAACTATCGCACTGATATATGCTAACCTGATTTGTATAGTTTCATAAAAACACTGTCTGTGAAAATTAATCACTTCAGAGATAATTGCTGATAATTGCAAAGCTTATTTACCTTGTGTACTCGTGTGACCAGAAAGGAATCTGGCTGTGTGCAAGACATGATTTAAGAGTCTGTAAAATTTGTGTGAATAATTTTAAATTTTTTCTTGGTCATTTAACTTTTCAATTTGAGAAGTCCTCTCGACCTCTTCAGGTGAAATTATATATAGGAAAACTACAAAACTACATTAAAAAAATACAACACCATATTATACACTACCGTAATCCCTCTGGATGCTGCAGCGCTTTGCGTGGGCCCTTTGTTTGGCACATACTTTACACACCGAACGAGGGAATGTTTGATCTCGAAGCAGCGCAGGTCAGCCAGATTTCTTCTTCAGCTGGAGACAGGCCTTGAAAAATCTATTCAATGTACTAAATTTTATTCACATAAAGAAATAAAAACTCTGTGTCAAATTGTTACGAGTAAATAATACAGGATATTTATTTGTTGGAACATGTTGTTTCTTTGTGTGTCTGTGCTCAATGCAGAGCAAATCCCAAACAGAACTATTAACTTTATGACCCAATCCCAGAGAACACCACTCATCTGCTCTTCAGCCAGGGAGGGTTTACTGCGCTGATGAACTCTGCAGATACAGCAGAGTTTTAGGTCTATCGTGTTCCTTTGGGTTAAGGCAAAAGGCGAATCTGAATATTCCCGAATAACGCTTAATCCAAAAAGACGCGTGTCTTTTTCCAGAAGAGTATAATGCACAACGTGGATTTAAATGAGCTGGAATGAGGGTATGAATGTGATCGCGGTGGGAGTCAGGACCGTCTGCTGGAGCGACTCCCCGGGAGAGGCAGCCAGCCGCATCCGTGCGGCGGAGGCATGGCTGCGGGCTTGCTGCACCTTCAGCCTGCTGGGTCTGCTGTGCCAGTCATTAAGCTTGTTCGTTAAACCACCTTTCCTCC
>VUYV01000355.1:50439-74291 GCA_008711295.1 Anarhynchus alexandrinus | reverse complement strand
AGAGTAGAGTATTGTAGCACTGAATATGATTTGGTAGTGAAAGTTAACTACAGGTTCCCAACACAGTGCTGTAACTCCAAATGAGACGAGGTCATGGTGTTTCTAAGATAAAAAGAAAACAAAAAAAGAATGCTAGTTGGGATGCAGAATACTTTGTTTCCAGTTTCAGTAGGGGAAATCCTAATAAGAAGTACATAAAGTGATCTTCAAAGGCTTAAATAAAATAGGCAAAGATCAATTAAAAGTTTGGTTAACAAAAGTTTGCTCAAAAACTTAAAATTCAAATATTTACATAAGCAGGTATTTTGATTGAAAGGTGACCGCATTAATTAAAAAAAAAAAAAGGCATGTTGAAAACCTATGACTGGAGACTGAGGCTAGACGGGAAAAGACACAAGCTTAAAACAAAATGATTAAATGCTGGAACAACTTTACTTTGGCCATTGTGGGTGTTCCTCTGCTCAGTTCTTGTGTAGGTGATGGTAGGAGCTCAAACTGAAATTTGAGCTTGAAGCTGTAAATTGTGAGATTCTCTGGTTGCTGGGAGGTCAGGCTTTGTGATCATTCGGGTTATTTCTGGGCTTAAGCTCTGTAAAAATGAGACAGTTGCTGTTCTTCATTATGTACATCTTATTCTCAGAATGGTTACATTGGAGTAACTGCCCATGTTCAAACACTGATATAATCCTAAAGTAGAATCTTTATCATTCTGGTAAGCAGACAGAAAGCAGTTCTAAGGTATGAAACAATGAAGCATTTTGAAGCAATGGACTTCTGGACAGGGATACTTAAGGTTTAGGACGATGTACCTTCTTTTCTTCAGACGCAGTATTCGTTTAAAGAGGTGTTTGGCACCCGTGTTGTTCAGAAGGAGCTTTTTGATGTGGTGGCTAAACCTCTCGTGGAAGATCTCATTCACGGGAAAAATGGTAAGCTCGTTTTTGTTCTCTACTGCTTTTCTGTATGCCTACTATGCAGTTTCTTATATTGCTATGATTCTGTGTGTCTCAAGGTTTCCTAGCTTGTCTAGGTGGAAAATATGTATACCTTGTTTGCAATGAGAATGGCTCCCCTGTACAACATCCTATTTACCTTTATTATGATGTGTGTGTTACTTTATGTCAAGGCCTGATCTTCTTGTACACCGTTAGCTGGAGAAGCTTTTCTTCTGCAGAAAAGGATGACTTGTTCACCTAATGAATGACTACAGAACTAAATCGATGTGTGGGGCTTGGTCTCCTGGGCATGGTTTGATATCACGGTGTTGGTCCTTGAAGTATCTGGTTTATGTCAGACTCCTCAGTAACAGTCAAAACACCTGGGACTCGGTGGCTTCCTTCCATTTTGGCTTCCAAATGCACTCTTCCCAGAGAGGATGATAGGTACTGCCAGTTGTAGCTGAAGTGGCTATCAATGAAGAGATGCAAACACTAGTGATGACGGTGGCTTTTGATGGGCTGGGATAGCTTACTGTTAACTGTTCATTTGACCCAAGAAAGACAGAGTGCATGATTGTGACTGAGCTTTCTTTTGAGACAGCAAGCGTGACTACACAACTGTCCCTCCTAGGTCTTCTTTTTACATACGGTGTGACAGGCAGCGGGAAAACACACACCATGACAGGATCTCCTGGTGATGGAGGACTTCTCCCGCGGTGTTTGGATATGATCTTCAACAGCATAGGACCATTCCAGGCCAAGCGATTTGTGAGTAGTTCTGCACTGAATTCTCCACTAGGTAAAATGTTCCGTTCAAAGTGTTTATTTCCTGTCTAGTCATGTGACTGGAGCAGTTTAAAAAGGAAACTAGCCACAAAGAGTCATCCCCTTGAGATTTGAAGAGCAGGGCCGAGGAGGCAGTTGTACTAGCTAGGACAGACATTTCATGAAGACGTAGGGTCTGGCTATCACTATAATTGTCGCTCATTCTTCAATTAACTTTTAAAACAATAAGAGGAAAGAGGAAGCTTTCTGAGTTATGGAATGAAATCCAGCCACGGGGTACAAAAGCTGCATGAAACCATATCTAAAGTAATATAGGAGGTGATGTGAAGCTTTTCTTGTGGCCAAACATCTCTGGAGTTTTGGTATCTAAATATATTTGAAATAATATTGGAAGTCTTTTCCTTGGTAGCACGCTAGCTTGGGAGCTTTTATGGAATATTGTTAACTTGGAAATATTTGTTTTCTGTCAGATCTACTTCACATTAGCCAGCAGATCGAGCGTTAGTGAGGGGCATGATATTTGTTCATTGCCAGACAGCTTGATCAAATAATTTGGTTTGCTGGCCAGCGCCTTATGTTCTCTAGTGTTTGTCATTATATTGTCTAAACATACTACACTCACTGCTCAGGTTTTTA
This sequence comes from Anarhynchus alexandrinus, assembly GCA_008711295.1. NCBI lineage: Eukaryota > Metazoa > Chordata > Aves > Charadriiformes > Charadriidae > Anarhynchus > Anarhynchus alexandrinus. The sequence continues at coordinate 71,931 of VUYV01000355.1, read as the reverse complement.
AGCTTGATGACAAGAATGGTGTGGATGTTCAGTGTGAAGTAGATGCTCTATTAGAGCGCCAGAAAAGAGATGCCATGCCCGTTCCAAAAACTCCATCTGGCAAGTAAGTAGCTATTGTAACATGCAGAATGAATTTGGTTAATATAAATGCTATGCTGTTATTGTGGTTTGAACTTACCTTGGTCTCTTTATCCTTCCCTTGAAGAAATTAAAGAAAAATATTAATGGAAAGTTAGCATATTTCACATGTTTTGAGCAATTGCATAGTTAAACATTGAGATTAGAAGATTAGAATCCGGCAACCAAAGTCTACTTTTTGTACCTGTTAACCCATGAGTAAAATGCTGTGACGTCGCTGAGTAGGAATACAGCGAATTTAAACTTGAGGATATTTTGCAAAATAGTGACATTACTGAATAGAGGATAGAAATGTTGACTGTCTGGGAATTTTGCAAGGCATTTCTTACTGCAGCCGAGTACAGAAGTGTCAGGTGAAAGTTTATCTACTTAAACTTTTCAGAGTGCTTTTTTTAATCTAATATGACTGGATGTGTTGTCATTAGTTGCTACCATGAGCACTTCCATACTCGAGTGATGCTATCTGTCAGTGGACTTGCTTTTTAACTGTGTAGTCACTGTCTGACGTGTTACCTGGCTGTGGATGCTCCACTACAATAACTTATTGTGTGTGTTCGACAGGCGACAAATAGATCCAGAAATTGCTGATATGATCAATGTGCAAGATCACTGCAAAGTGGAAGAAGTCGATGAAGATAATGTCTACAGTGTCTTTGTCTCCTATATTGAGATCTACAACAACTACATATATGACCTCTTGGAGGAAGCTCCCTTTGAGCCTATAAAACCCAAGTTAGTTTTATGAATACCGTTACTCCTACTTCAATTATGCTTTTGCGGGAACTACAATATGTCTTTGAGGCTGTAGTCTTGGCGAGCCTGGCTCAGTTCATGGGAATCACTTAAAAAAAAAAAAAACCCATGTGAAAAAGGTGATGGCAAAGGAGTCCAGACAATAGTATTTAGGTGTGCCAAGTCCTGATGGTTGTTCTAATGCTGCGACGACTTGGTGCTCACTTCCTCATTATAACGGGAGATTAATAAGCAAATATTAGGCAGTGTGTTGTATCCCACTGAGATTCTAAGTCTATTCATGCTGTTCTGTGAGTACTATTCCTAGCAGGTGACTGCAACTTGAAGAGTAAGCCATTCCATAGCTGACACTTTTCTCTGGGAAAGTGTATTGGATGAAAGTTGCTATTTTGTTGTTGCTTTACAGTTAATGCGAGTTTGCATATTATTTCACTTGATGCCAATCATTTCCATAGAAACAGAAATGAATAGTCTCATAAATGAAATTCTGGGTATTTTTTTGAAAGTTGTGTACTTGGCTGATGTCTAAAATCAGTGAATCTTGAGAACTTCAGAAAAACAGTCTGCCAATCAAACTTGGAATATATTTTTTTTTGAATTCTAAACCCATTGAAGAAAACCCTGGCCTATCCATCGGTACACGTGTTAATTAAAGAGTTGGCTGATTTACAAAGACTAACTAGAGCAAAACATGCTATTGCTCTGAAACATCATGAGCTGTCTCCAGAGTACTAATTTGAAATGAGTTTAAATGTCTGAATGCTGTTTAAAGAAGAATAAAATTATTTGGTTGAGTATTGTGCTTATGTCCAAAAATCAGCCTATGAAGAATCTTGGATTATTTCTGTTTATGGAAGCTACAGTGCATTACATATGAAAAGATATTAGATGCAAGCTGAACGACTTAATATTTTTTTAACCCTGTTTTTTTGGTAGGTGGAACAGTTGCAACACTCCTGTGCGAAATGGTGACTTTATGTATGTGCATATGCGTATTATTCCCAATATCAAAAAGTGATATTTTCTTTTAGTAGAAGCAGAAAATAAACTTAGACTGAATCCCTATCTCTTCTTGCTTTACTAGCAAATATAGAACGCTTTTGAAGCCATCTTGCTTCTGTATGAGTGTATGCATGTAGAAAAACAATAGCTGCCATCCAAACCCATGATTTACAGTGAGAATTGCAATTAAACGTAGCTTCTAAATTAAAGCAGTAGCTGAAGCGTAACTAATCTTGGCTGAATGTGTGTCCGTGTACTTGTACTTCCTCTTCCATCTGCTGTATGGATAATTGGCATATTCAGTCTGAATCTTGTACTTAAACAAAAGAAAATTTGCATGACACAATGTATTGTTGTAAGAAAATTCCACTCAATTCTATCGGTTTGTTTTTTTATTTCCTCCCTGTCCTTAAGACCTCCACAATCCAAAATACTTCGTGAGGACCAGAATCACAACATGTATGTCATAGGATGCACAGAAGTAGAGGTGAAATCTACAGAAGAAGCTTTTGAAGTGTTTTGGAGAGGTAAGTTTTAGAATATAACTTAATAAATTCAGCACGGCTGTGCAATCCTTTGCACTCTCATGCCGAAAACAAAACTGGCTTTGCCGGGTGGCAAGTCTGTTAAATAAAACAGGATTTTGGAGGGATTGTTTTCGTTCTTCTAAACAGGTCAAAAGAAGAGGCGTATTGCGAACACTCAGCTGAATCGGGAATCTAGTCGCTCTCACAGTGTTTTTATAATAAAGTTGGCTCAGGCACCCCTGGATGCAGATGGAGATAATGTGCTACAGGTGAATTTTGGGGCAGGCTAATAAAGGAGAACCGTGTCAGCGTATGCATGTATTTGTAGGTTTGAAAATGTGGTGAACTTTGCAGCATGGCCTACCAAAACAGTTACCGTGTCTTGAGTGCCTGCATCTTGCTTGCTAGCAATTTCATTTTGAAGAAAATAAAAATTATTACATTTCTAATCTTTGGCAGATTTGGCTGTCTTTTTATAATGAAAGTCGAGCATTAAAATAGAGAGCAAAGCTGCGTATTCCTTTGTTTTTTACCTCTGCTTCTTTTGAGCTGAAACCGTTAAGAATCTAAAACGTGGAGGATCTGAAGGAACACAGTTGTTATATCTATTTTGTGGCTCAAGACTTTTCCACAGAAAAAGCTAGTGCTGCACAGCTGCTTGCATTAAAGGCTATAAAAAACCCTCAAACTTTATTTAAAGGCGCAATACATTAGTTTTAAATGTGCATGCTGGTTTAGGTTTGGGGCGGGGGGGGGTCCCCCACCCTTTTAGAAGGAATATAGAGCTAATCATTAGCCTAACATAACTTGTTTTCTGTAACAGGAGAAAGAACAGATCACTCTAAGCCAGCTGTCGTTAGTCGATCTGGCTGGAAGTGAAAGAACGAACAGAACAAAAGCTGAAGGCAACAGGTTGCGAGAAGCGGGTACGTACCACCTTTAGACTGCCTGGGAATTTTACGTGCCAACGCATGCTCGTATTAGCCTTGTCTCCTGGGAAAGACAGCATAGGAAGAATTAAAGTGTTCTGTTATGATGTTCAGTTGTCTGATTTGATGACCTTAAATCCTCCAGTTTGGAAACCGCAAGTTTAGTAGCACTTATTTTGACCACAAGTTTAGTAGCACTTTGATACTTCAGATTGATTGGAGCAGTTATCTGTAACAAATATAGCTCAAGTCCAGGCAATTTATTCTTAAATAAACTGGTGAATGAATAATTTGGGAACATGATCCAAATGGCTGTTTAAAGAGGTTTTTTGTCTTGTTTTCTTTTTTTTCTTTAAGGTAATATTAATCAGTCTCTAATGACATTAAGAACATGTATTGAAGTTCTAAGGGAAAACCAGATGTATGGAACAAATAAGGTATGCAACTCATCTAATTATCTTCTGATTTGATGAAGATCTAGTTGTAATGAAAGCTTACTAGATCTTTCGTGTACTTTATTTTAAGATGGTTCCGTACAGAGATTCCAAACTGACTCATCTCTTCAAGAACTATTTTGATGGCGAAGGAAAAGTGCGCATGATTGTATGCGTTAATCCTAAAGCTGAGGACTACGAGGAAAGCTTGGTAAACTCCTTGCAGATCTTACCTCATTCCCTCCTACTCTTCTTTCATGTTTGTCACTGAATTCTTGTGTGTCCTGGTTTGGGGACAGTACAGGACACTTCTTTAGTGGGTGAGAGGAATGATAACTTTTGTTGCTTGGGCACTTCAGGTAATCAAATATATTGTAGGGCAAACGTGCCCTCTAAGTTTTACTTTTCCTCTTAAACGCTACAATTGCTACTTGCTTGTAAAATAGGAAAGGTTTCTCTTATTCATGGAAGTCCAAATAGCTGTACGTAGGTGCTTAATCCCTACTATGACAGTACTTGCAAAAACTTCAGTGTTCTGCACAGTTGGTTTCATGGTTCCTTGGGGGCTGCGTTCAGGGAGGTGTTACTGGGAAGGTTTCTGGTTGCTCCGCTTCAGAATCTCAAGCTGTCTAGCTGGGAACTACTGGAGATTATAGCTCGATAGTGTCTCCTCTAATGCTTTTATTGACCTAAGGTATCACTTTCAAGCTTATATTGGACTGCTTCTGGTTCGTTTTGTTGTTAAGCTTGCTTTTGTTCTTCTGTAGCAAGTCATGCGCTTTGCAGAAATGACCCAGGAGGTTGAAGTCGCCAGACCCGTTGATAGACCGCTCTGCGGCTTAACGCCGGGACGGCGCTTTAGGAATCAGGCCTTCCGAGAGGAGCTCTCACGGAAATTGGAGATGCGGGGCGGCCCAATAAACGGAGGTAAATACTTGAATGCTTGGTGATTACAGCACAGGCTTTTTCTGTTGCTAGGGGTTGAAGGCTATTTTAAAACAAATTATTTGAGCCTTGAAAGTGCAAAAGGAACTTCACTTAGCTGTTAATTGTGAGCCTTCTCTGCAGTAGGTACTGCTCTTTTTATACCGCAGTGCTACTTGTAGTATAAACTCAGTTACTGTGTACGTGTTCTTGGTGGTGAGTTGAATTCACGGTTCCATTATTGCAGCTCCTGAAAGGAAGTTGTGCTGAGGATGATACTTCGATGTCTTTGTATGCTTAGGGCCTACTTTAGAAATCAAGAGTCGCCTGGAGGTATTATAAAGCAATGAATCAAGAATGTCACATTTGATCTTTTCCCAATGCTATCATCTCTTCTGAAAACTTGTAGTTCTCATTAATTATTCGAAGTTCTGTCTGCTTCGTGATACTGTGGAAAGAATGATCTGTGGCTGTGCATTGTCAAACGGAATTTGTTCTGCAGCTTGCTGACAGACTTTCTTGGCTTTAAATCTTACAGAAACAGAGGAGCAATCTGTTTCAGAAATGTTTTTGCAGAACTTTCCTCCCTTGCCTGCGTGTGAGCTATTGGATGTTAATGATGATCAAACACTTCCAAAGCTTATTGAAGTCCTGGAAAAACGCCATAAACTACGAAAAATGTTGTCAGAGGAGTTTGCCAAAAATGGTAAGAATTTGAACATCACTGTGGAGCTAGATTTTTTTGGTGTCCATATTACTACTCAAAGGTCTCTTCTGTACCAACACAAAATAAGTATCTTGTCTAGATTGATCATTTAAAAAACCTTTTTTGAGGTAATGAAATAGCCGGTAGCATTAAAATGGTAGGAAAGGAAAAGAAGTGCTTTTGATATTATGGAGATACAGCGAGAAGATAAAATATATCCATTCTTTTGCAGTGCTTGCCTTTAAAACAATGCTGCAAGAATTTGACTGCAGTGTTGTATCCAAGGAAAACTATATGAAAGAAAGACTGTCTGAAAAGGAGAAAACAATAGGAGGACTGAAAACGGAGCTAGAACGCCTGGAGAAGAAAATTAAAACTTTGGAATACAAGGTCAGGTTTTTCTTTGTCTAAAGCTAGGCACAAAATGCATTTTTCTATATACCATTTGGCAAGTTTTTTGACATCAGAAGTTGCTTGCAAGGTGGATGTTAAAAACAAGATTAAAAGTATTTTGTGGGGAACTTTACTGAACACTTCTAGCTTTTTGGCTTTCTTATGAGGTGAGGTGCTTCGTAGTACCTTAAGATGGGTAACTTAGTAGAAAGTTGTAAAATCTCTGAAACTTTATGGCATGTGGACCTATTTATCTGGGTAAATTTGTACAACAGCTAATATGTTCTAGTATATGTAAAAAACCAAATATAACTAGCGATTCTGGGCGTAGATGGTTGCACTTTTAAGAAACATAGCCAAGTCCTTCCTCTCGTCCTCCAGATTGAGATTTTAGAGAAAACTACAACAATATATGAAGAAGACAAGCGTAATCTTCAGCAAGAACTAGAAAGCAAGAGCCAGAAACTGCAACGTCAGGCTTCTGACAAGCGTAGACTGGAGGCACGATTTCAAGGCATGGTGGCAGAAACAACCATGAAATGGGAGAAGGAGTGTGTAAGTACACTGCCATATATATTAAAAATGTGTAATGGAGCAATGCTGGGGGGAGCCAGGCAGCTTGTTTTTGTGAGGGGTTTTTTATATAGTAGTAGCATTAAGAATGGAGATGTGTTTGACTTCAATTATGGACCTGAACAGACATTTTGAACTTAACTCTTATAAATATGGTATGATAAGATAAATTCCTCAAGGACTTCTGGTGCAGCTCGAGCAACTCTCTTAAATACTCGGTCACTTCATTTCAATATCTAGAATTTGTTCTTTTGGGTTTGTGGCACTCTAAGGAGTGATTTGCTTGTTCTGTTGGTTGTCAATAGAAGCCTCATGTCAGAGTTTCCCCTTTATCCTCATGTAAACTCTTGCTCAGATATGCACTTGACAAGCAATAAGGAAAGGAAATCTGAGGGATTGATTTTTACTACTGCAGAACTGTTTACTACTTCAGGACTGCTGATAGAACTATAGTTACACGTGCTCCCATTTGTCATAATTTCAGAAGCAAGATAATTATGGTATTAAACATGCTACTGTTTTATAATCTGGAATGTCATTATTTATATACTTGCGATGTCATTATTTCCAATAGCTTGTATCTCTGGGGAAGAACTTCCTTCCATGTGGAATATTCTATTCCCTTCAAACTTTCAGCACAACTGCTTGTGCTTCTGTTGAAGATACTTCATGCTTTTCCTCACTTGTCTTTGTAGGAGCGCCGTGTAGCAGCAAAGCAGTTGGAGATGCAGAACAAACTTTGGGTCAAAGATGAAAAGCTGAAGCAACTGAAGGCCATTGTTACTGAACCAAAAAATGAAAAGCCAGAGAGGCCTTCACGGGAGAGAGACCGAGAGAAGCCTGTTCAGAGATCAGTGTCTCCTTCACCAGTACCTGTAAGTTGCCTTTAGAACCCTTCTTGCTGTAGGGAAAAGCATATTTATAAGAATCAACTAAAATGCAGGCCCCTTCTCTTTAGTGGCTAGAAAATAGTTCCCAAGCACAGAATTTGGATACCTTAAGCTTGCTTTGAATTCTTTGTCTCCTGTTCTATTTATCAGTGCTCTTTATTTGTGCTCCTATCTTCTAATGCTACTAGTACTGGAAGAATACCCGATTTTTATTGCTGTCACTGCAACACCATACCTCTCCAAAACCATAAGCTTGAATAGCTGAATTGGAACTCTGCACACTGTCAGTATTTATTGTTTTATTGCCTTAGAAGTTGACAGTTCTGTATGTTCACTAACTTCTTTCCTGTTCTCTCTAGCCTTCTAGTAACTTTATTGCTCAGGTCCCTACCAGCCAGCAGCTCGTGAGCAATCCGCAGGTTCACAGACGTTCTAATTCGTGTAGCAGTGTTTCTGTGGCATCCTGTGTTATGGAATGGGAGCAGAAAACCCCTTCGCACAAGCATACCAGTGGCACTTCTAATGCCAGGAGTAGACAACAAGAACCAGAACAAAGTAGAGACTATAACACCTCAGACAGAAGGCGAGGGATGTGCTGGACTGGAGTCATTGAGGTTCCCAGGCGTAGAGATGACCTAGAAATAGAAGAGGATCAATGCTGCAGGGTTAGTGCTGCTCCTGTCAAAAGCTAAATGTAGCGTTGCTTAGTCTGGCTCAAAAGCTCATAAACGACTCTCTTGCACTGAGCAAACCTAACACAGATTGGAGTTTTCCCCTAAACGTGTTTCTCATAGGACAGTACTGTTTCAAAGTTGAGTCTCGCTACTCATTCAGTAGAACGAGTAAAATGACTCCTTCACTTGACGTTTAGAAACTCCTTAAAAGCAGCATGTCTATTTCTTGCTAGCACGTAGATACATCTTGTTCTTGTAAAGAACTCTGAACTAGCTAGACTCTTTCTCTAGTCCTTGTGTTTTAACTTGTGTCTGTCTCCTCATATCTATCTTGCAGCCTGCAATTTACCGTAGTCTGTCTGGGCAGCTTAAAAGGTGGTCTTATGAGCCATATCTGCAAATGCCTACTGGGAATAGTGCTTGGACAAACATCTCACTTGTGTGACTGTTAACCTTAACTCTCATAGAATAGTCTTCCCTAATTTTCACATCTGCGTTAAAACTGGGGGCTTTGCTTATAGGTGGGAGGTGGTTTTTTTTTTCCTCATTGAATTGATGCGTGCAAAGGGTTGTATTGGTGGCATCGCTATCATGTTATAGCACTGTCGCAGTGGCTCAGGTAAATCGAAGAGAATTGTATGACCCCAGCCTCTTGAGAGAGCTTCTCGAGAGGAGGGAAGTTTATCAGGGTATGATTCATTCTTGATAGTGTTCTCAAAATTTCTGTCACTTGCTGGCCCTTTGAAGTAAGGGACATGCTTTAAGCAAATGCTATTCCAATTAACTAATACATGAACCACTGTCAGCAGAGTAAGGGATGTGGTCTCTGCCACAGTAAAATGTGACCAGTGGTAGTGTGTCCTCTCTTTAGAACAAAACTTTTAAGGTACCTTGGCAGAAATATTTCAAAAAAACCATTAACAGAAGTAAGTACTTGCACACTAAAAAGGGGGGGAAGTATTGAAATTCTTTCTTTTTACATTTTTTTATTTTAATGGAAGATCTTGGCTGAAAGCCACTTTTCCCTATATACATTTAATTTTTAAGAGCTGCATTAGACTTGTAAGAGGTTTATCTGTAAAGGATATGTCCAATCTCATGTCTGTTGGTCAAAGAAACCCTAACTGATGCTCATCACCTGAAAATACAGTGGATACAAACTGCATTCATAGGTTTGGGTTATGTAACCTCACCATGATTCAGAGGTGTCTAACATTAGTATGTAAAAGGAACAGAGATAATCTTTCAAAAGCCCATTCAAGGATCTCGAAGGCACCCAGGTTTTTAGACGAGTTTCCAGATTTTTTTCTGATTTCCCTGAGCAACTGACAATAACATTCATGTTAATAAAATAAAAATATATGAACTTCAATCACTTCTCATGGGTTTCCAACAGCTTCAGTTCAGAAGCAATAGCACTAGGATGGGGGATGCTTCCTCTGCTCTGTTTGCTCAGAAGTGTTTACGAGGTCTCACATCCTTTAGAGATGTTGGAAACCCATGCTCAGCCTGCTTGCTTTGCTACCTCAGAAATACATTTTGATCCATGAATGCGTCTGTGGAAACATAATTTCTCTTTTCTGGTTGGTTAATATGTTCATAGCAATTTGTTTTGATTTGGAAACTCGGGAGGAGCATTACCAAACATAAAAGATGTCCTCCTTGAGGAAACTTTACTAGGTACGGAATGCAACAGATTGGATAACACTTAACTAAAATCTACAAGGAATAGGAATTGGCACAGAAACAATCCATTAACAATTTTGTGCAAGGCTCTTGGTAAGGGTGCCTTTCAGGATGCACTCGTAAAGCACTTTAGGAATGAAGCTTTGATCTTCATACAAGCACATCTTAACCAGACCTGCAAAGTTCACTTCTGCTAATGATATCCTCTGAGAGATTTACTGTGTGCTGATTTCTTCTGATTCTCTTCCACTCTGATCAGAACGCGCCTCCAGTTCGCCTCAGACACAGACGGTCACGCTCAGCTGGGGAGAGATGGGTAGATCATAAGCCACCTTCTAATCTGCCCACTGAAACAGTCATGCAGCCGCATGTCCCTCATGCCATCACAGTAGCGGCTGCAAGTGAAAAAGCACTAGCTAAGTGTGACAAGTATATGCTGACGCACCAGGAGCTAGCCTCTGATGGGGAGATTGAAACAAAACTAATTAAGGTAAAGCAAACACCTTCGTCGTAAACTTGTGATAACCCTGTCGAAACCTATTTCTGGCAATGTATTTGTGCTACGGGCTTACTGCCTTGCGAAAGGGTACGTTTGACTCCGTCTGCTGAGATTTGATTTGAAAGTTTTGTGCAGTTGGATTCGAGGCAGCTTTCGGAGTCTGAAAATACTTTTCTTGAACTTTGTCATTACTTCATATACACCATTACAAGCTTGTTTATCTCAGTCATCGTTTTCCTTGAAAGTAATTAAGTTTTTTTTTCCTCTAGTAAAATGCAATAGTCCATTTATAGTGAAAGTTTCTTAGACCTGTGGCTGCAGCTAATCTTGTGGAGTCAGTCTTGTTGGAGTGATGTTATTTGATTTCCACTAGCGGTATGAGTAAGCTTGCTGCAGTGATGGACGCTCAAATGCTCCAGGACATAATTTCTAGTACTCAACTGACAAGCGAGTTGGTGAGACAGCTGAGGCTTTGAACGCTTGCAATGTTTGTGTCCCAAAATGCTGACTGTACTTACCTAAGGCAAATTGAGAGCTCTTTGTAATTTGTAGCAGGAAGCTTTTGGTTCATTTTTCCTATAGTCACAAGCCTTCCAATATTGCCTTTTTTTCTTTCTGAGTTTTAAAAGGCCCTCACTCCTTTAAGGTAACCTTGTAGGTTGCAGCGATGTTTCGTTGTCATAGTAGTGACTGCTCTATGGATATCTTGCATGACCATCAGGGTGGATGGTGTTCACCCTTTATTGTCCTGTGTATAATAAGAGGCGGTGTATAATGGGGGAGAGCGTATTTGTGCACGTGTGCTTGCTGGCTACTAACCTGCAAGGAAATGACAGTTGTAAGCACTTCACGTGAAAACTGGCACCGGAGCCATCGTGCTGCCCTAGTGACTGGTACCTTGTTAACTGCTTTTGGTTTCCAGGGTGATGTTTTCAAAACCAGGGGTGGTGGACAGGCTGTGCAGTTCACAGATATAGAGACTCTGAAGCAAGAATCTCCAACTGGGTGAGTTGTCATCTTAATTTTAGGTTCTGCCGCTGCTGCCCCCCCAACAGGGGGTGTGTGTAACTGCTTCTGCTCCAAATGATTGAACTGGAAGTTGTTGGATCTAACTTGAAATCATATAAAGGTAACTCAGAGAGGCTTATAGATACTGTCGCTGCTTTTAAGGTTGGTCTGCTGCTGAGAGCAAGTTATTTAGAAAGTATAAAATATATTCCTGTGTGTGAGAATCTGCCAAAATACAGGACACTTATAACTTTTTTTTTTCCCCTCCACACGCTCCTCTCTCAGTCGAAAGCGACGGTCATCCCCTTCCAATCCTGACCCACATGAGGATGCTGCAGACTCTGAATGGACTGATGTAGAAACCAGGGTAAGCTAAAAAGGAAGAAGGGGGATATCTCATGCTTGATCTGGATGAGAATTTGGGGTAATGCTGATAGCTGGGTGAGGGGTTAGCAGTAGAGACTCATTTTCTGTGTCCCCTCAGTGTTCGGTGGCAGTGGAGATGAGGGCAGGATCAGCTCTTGGACCTGGATATCAGCATCATGCTCAGCCCAAGTAAGTGCATCTCTCCGTTGCAGCTGGGGTATTGCATTCTCTCCTGATAACATCTAAAGCGAGAACTTTTTTTCTCCCTTGACCTTGCTGCCCTTCCCACTTTAGGTTCGGGGTGCGTAGCTCCTTAATACTGTGAGATAAGCAGGCTTATTCAGTGTTGGGAACTGTTGACAGGATAGATCTGTAAAAGACTCTTGCGCAGAATTATGAACTTGTCTTTTGGATAAAACTTTGTCATTCAGTGCAGCGAGCAGAATGTCAAGTTTGATCTTGTGCTATCCTGACTGCAAACAGCCGGGAACTGTAGGATGCCTGGTGGGTCCGGAGTGGCATGGGGCTAGGGGTGGCAGTGACAAAGTACTAAGCTGTATCCCTCTTCTTCCGCCCCCTGGCCTTTATCACATGCTGGTGTAATAAAATATATTCATTTTTATGTCTTTAGATAAATTTAAATTAAATAAGGTTACAAATACCTTAGTGTTCGTTTCAGTATGGTTTAGGGAGGAAGAAACTGAGGCAACGGGGGAATATACCTAATGGTATACTTGAATGCAGCTAATATTCCAGCTGCTACCTGCTGTGTAATTGTTAACGCACCTGCTAAGGAAGCATGGGCTCTAGTCATGCTGGAGGAAACTTTCCTCTCTTTCAAATGCATAGATAACAGTCTGAATTCTTCAGGGCTGTCTTATCGTTCTTCAGTGTGGTGGGATCAGCGGCAGTGGCACACATAAACGCAAGCTTACTGCATCGGAGGTCCCAATTTCTAGCAAAAGGTCCAAATGATTGTGCAGTTTGTAAGGCCGGTGCCCAACAGTTGAGCCCCACGTCTAACAAAACACTTCACTGACAAAGGATACGCTTCAGATGAGAGGGTTTTGTTGAATTAGGTGTTGTGGAACAGAATGCACTATCCAGGTTTGGCCTCTTGCAGATAGGTGCTGGCAAAGTCTCCTCTTCAGCTCAGGGGAAGAAAATTTGCAGTTTTGCAAGACATGTTTACAGGCGGGAGAGAGGGCTGGAGAGGTAAAGAGGTTTTTATGAAGCCAAAGTCAACTGAACTTATTGCGTTTGGAATCCAGAAAGTTTAGAACAATGGTGGAAGGGTATTTCGGCGAGTATCTGACCTCAGTAATCCCTCTTTCAGATAAGGTGACAAATATGTGCCTTTCATACACTTTATTACATCTCTTATTAGAAACTGGGACCTGCTCAAGGTGACTACTGCTGCTTGCAGCCTTGTAATAGCCTTGTAATATTGTAGTAAATCCTTTAGTTTGCCTGTGCGTTGAGTTGGAGCCTGCGTTTATTTAAACTTATTTAATAACTGAAATAGAACTTTGGTTTAAGCTCATGGCTGTTTAAAAAGGAAAGCAAAATCCAACTGTTTCTTGATAATACAAGGAAACTAAAGAGCATAGTTAATTGTAGCATTTCTTAGCACAGGATATGAGGGACACTTAAGCATAAAGCAGAATAGAATAGGTAAATAGGCTGTTGACTACTGTTAAGGAAGACTGCTACTGTGTAAAATCTGAAAGTTGTTTGTGGTTTTTTTCTTTTCTTTTTTTTAGGCGAAGAAAGCCATGAACTTAACAGACTACTGTGTTGGAATCCTCTTGATTTTATCAGACTGATGTAATATCTGCTGCCAGTGATAAACTTGGCAAACTGCTTTGTTATCAGTACAGGCAGATATATTTATAATGGCCTGTGCTCAGCAGTGGTTACATGGGAGATACTTCTTTTTTCTTTTTTTTTTTGATCCCAAAGAAGCATATATGTGGGTGTGTATATTTTCAGTAGATGTAGGGGGGTTCTGCCATTGTGTCCTCCGGACTTCTGAAGAACACCTTCTGTCTCGTATGTATGAAGCCCTTGTTATTAAGCTGTATCTTTATAGAGTAATGACACAAGGCTTTTGCCTTGCATATTTTTTCAGCTTTTTATAGTGCAAAATACTTCTGGTCACTATCCCTTCCTTGTCAGGTCCTCTGTTTTGAAGAGGCATAAATGCTGCTATTTATTTAGATGCAGTAACGCACTTTAAGAGTGTTCCTATGCCATTTCATATTTTATTATAACTAGCAACGGCTTGGTAATATGGATTCTTTCTTGGAAGAATTACCTTTGATTATTTAATATGCAAATCAGCTTGTGAAAACCATTTCAATCTTCAGACCTTCATAGTAACGAAGCAAGAATACTGAGATGATGAGTAACGGTGACTTGACATCAGACCTACTTTATTTGGTAGTGCAAGTAAATAATTAAATGTTTTACATCTGTAGATATGGGGTGAAAGGGTAATTGTCTCACATTGCGGTGTGAACTTTATACGTGTGGCTCTGCAAACATGTTAAAATAAATACTTTTATTCGGTGGCTCTTACAAACCATGTTCTTGTTATGTAGGGGTATGCGAAGCTACAGAAACTAAGATAAGCACTTAACTGTGTCTTGTGCAGAGTTGTAGATGAACGTACCTTTTGGGATACTTCTGAAGTCTAAACCAAGGAATCTGCCTGGATCCCAAGATGTGTTTTGGACAATATTATCTTCATGTCTGCCAATTTCTTTCAAGGGTGGTTGGTTCCATTTTGAGTGAGTGACTGCCACGTTAAAACTTACTGAAGGTTTGAGATTTTTCCAGCGTAGGAAAAAGCTTTTGTTACTAAGTAGTTTAAAAAAACTGGGGGATTTTTTTAAGGAAGAAAAGTGATCAATACAAGTGCCTGTTCATAGCTGTTATAAACAAATTTATTGTTCAGATGGTCCCTGAAAAGGCTTCTATTTTAAACAAATACCATCTTTTCCGCTGGTGTGTTTGGCCCCCAGCTGGAGCAGAAAGCTGTTCAGCAGCAGTAGTAATGGGTAGCGCTTAGTGCTGTCCTCTGTGGCATTATTAACGTTCACCTGGCGAAGAACAGGCTGTTCATAATCACTCTGAGAAAGGACGAGGCAGAGCGTTATTATTCTGTTGTCTCGAGCAGGCAGTGCTACTTAACGGTTTCAAAGGCTTTCTGCCTTCGCCTGGGAAAAAAAGAAGTCCTGGTTCAAAAAGCTACGGGCAGAGATAGCTCTGTGCGGCAGGTGTGCATTTCATGCAATCACAGAATGGTTTGGGTTGGAAGGGACCTTGAAGACCATCCAGTGCCACCCCCTGCCCTGGGCAGGGACACCTCCCACCAGCCCAGGTTGCTCCAAGCCCCGTCCAACCTGGCCTTGAACACCTCCAGGGATGGAGCTTCCCTGGCAATTTGTTCACTGTGTGCTCAGGATGTTGGTTGAAGTACAGTTTTGCTTTCGTTTACTGCTTGACTAATTAGTTAAATGCGATGTCTTAGAATATAGCTAATAAATCATAAGAGGCAAACGGAAGAAAAACCAACGAGGGGAAGAACCAGCCCGAAGAAACACGTGGGTGGGTTTGAGAGGCTTCTGTGAACTCGACAGGCAAATCCCACACTGTCCGGTGCCGGAGCGGTGGGGAGCAGCACTGCTGCGGCTGCATGGTGAGCTTAATGCCACTAGATGGTGTGAAACAACCGTCGGGGGCTGGGGCTGGGGCTGATCCCGCTGCCTCTGCCTGCCCGGGAATTCCTCCTGTCCTCCTTGCCGAGCCCTGGGACACCACTGACCTCTGCGGTGAGTTCCCTCCGGCCACCCACCCTCTGGCCTTTGCTGCTGCCCTGGGGGGGAGCGGGGACAGAAATAACAAAAGAAACTTAAATTTTTGTCATTAGTTTAACGAATGTTAATTTAAATCTACTATTAATGATAAGCAAGCTATCAAACTCATTGTCTCTTTGATTTGGGTTCAGTCATTCTGTTGTCGGCGTGAATCGCAATGAGAGTGTTACTGGGGAAACTGAGGGGGGGACATGGGAAACTCATACTCAGAACTTTGTAAAGGAAAACATTTAGCGATTGGAATGTGGCTTTGTTGGGGTTACTTCGCCAGCGATGGGAAAGGTGTTCTGAACTGGCTCTCAAAATGTTGGGTTTTATAGCGCTGGTGGCGAAGGATGCGCGGCCAAAGTGTGTGTTTCTCAGCCCTTGCTGGGTTCGGTGCTTCGACGCATCGTGTTTTGCAAGAGCTTTGCTCAGAAATGTCTTGTTTTGAAGGAGAAAGCTGTTAAGCACAAAGAAAACAGTTGTTGCAGCCATCCTTGTCCTACATAAAGGTTAATCAAAAGCGCAAATACAAGCCCTTGCAGAGGAGGGTGTCTGTCCTTGCCAGTGCTGCGAGGAAGGTGGCAGCACGGGAACTCTGTGACTTGTTCTTCGTGCGCCTCCGCCGCCCTCGAGGTCTGTCCGGTGCCTCTGAGCGGAATTCCAGGGTAGGGTGAAGGCCGGGGGACCTGGCTGGAGGTCTTCATGTAGTCATCACCCCTGTGCAGCCAACGTGCCCACACTGCGCCTCGCTCCTTTCTTAATTGCTTACCTCTGTAATTACTCAAATGGTGGGTGGCATAGATAACTTTAAAGATGGAAACCTAATGAGTGAGAATGAGCTTTGCGAGCTGCCCCGGGTTCATGTTTGGAAAGAAACAGAACTTGGGTGAGGAGGTGGGCTTTTGGGGAGGAGATAAGACGTGTTAGCTTGGAGGGTGGAGGGGACACGGGGACTCTGGCGGCGGCAATGGCAGGAGGAGCTCAGCGTGCCCACCAAGCTCAGTTTCCTAGCCCAGGTCTAGCAGGGCTTTGCCATCAGCGGAGTTGCGCTTGGTGCCACTCAATCGCGTTCCTCTGAAGTTGTTCTTCACGTCTTTGCCTCTTCTTCACATATTTACTCTCGCACATAGTACTGGCAGTGTTTACTCTGCAAAGATTCCTCTAAGGCTCGGCTAAGCACACAATTTACTCAGCTAACAAGGGCTGGCATTTATTGTGGGCATCTTTGTGTGCTTGTCGTTCCCTGGTCTCCGTTGACATTCAGTGGGAAGCGTTAAAACAAACAGCAGCCCGCAGGAGGAGGGTTGCCTGTACCAACGCCGGGAAACAGCCGAAGGAGGCCGCCTGCTTGATGGTGGCCAGAGCCGGCTCCCGCCCGTCCGCTGTCAGGGAGGATGGAAAAGCCTTTGTGAAGCAAATGGGCTTTGGGGAAAAATTTTCACCTTTTGGAAATTCAGCTTTTTTTCTTTTTTTTTCCCCTTTTGCAGTGCATCTATACCTTCCTTTATTCCTCCCTCGAGCTTTGTGCTGACTGCAGCTCATATTTCCCACAAGCGGGTAAGGAGGTAGCCCTACGGAATGGCTCAAAGGTCAAGTTTCTAACGGGCAAGCTTTTTGGGGGTTCAGCCCTGACTTTGTTATTGCCCGATAACAGAGCAATTTATTGGGCTGGAGCAATTGATACAGCAGGGGCTCTACACCCCAGGGCGTTTTGGGGTCTCGCTGGCAGCAGCGGGAACGTTTGCCCGGAGGGTGCAGGGTTGGGGCTCCCTTTGCTCGGCGCTTCGGAGGCGATGCTGAACCTGTTGCTGAGGAGAGCTCAATTATACAGGGAAATGAAGTAACCGAAGGCACGATAATTTCTGTGATTAGTGCTTTTCTTTGTTTAAACAGGGTTCCCTGCAGGTCCTTCTTGTTCCTGCCAGTCCTTGGTGGCCGACGGGATCATACCGTACTCCAGCGTGATGCATCGCGCTGTTTCGCCAAGCGCGTGTAGCCCGCCGGTGGAAACAGCCCCTCGGTGCCTTTTGTTCTGGGGATTGTTTCTGTCATTCCTGGTTCACGGAGAGGGAAGCCTGCAGAATTCCAGCACATCCCGGCAGCCGCTTCTGCCTGGAAGAGAGCCGCCGAGCAGCGGGTGCCCCGCTCGGTGAGCAAGCCTGGTGTCAGAGGAGAATCTCCGTCAGTTTGCTTGTCCTTTGGTTTCTTAGCACGCCAGCGTTTGTCAGCGATACTCGGCTGAACTCGTGTTTACCTTTTGAGGTAACAAATTCCGACCACGACGGGCCGAAGTCTGCAGCTCCCGCTGTCCCGTCTTCCTGCCAGTGGGAATCGTCAGAGTTTCCTACTGGCGAAAGGTGAAGGCTCTGGACTCTGTCGCCTCCGTTGCTTGGATGTTCTTGGCATTAATTGGCCGCAGCCTCTGCTGAGTAATGAAAAGCAGAAGAAGAAGGATACGCAGGCTCAACCCTGAAATCGTAGACGCAGGGAGCTGGAGTAGAGCCGGTTGGGGCTGTTCCAAAGCCTGCTGTTAAAAATGGGTCGAGAGAGGGTACCAAAGTTCAGGACACCAATCTTCTTCCAGGTCCTGTTCCGCCCCTCCGTGGCGGTGAGTCACTTCAGGATGCGAGTACCAGCAGCCTGTAGGATTAGCTGAACTCTCCCCGGTGAAGTTAACGGGGTTTTGCTGCCCCCCGTGCTAGCCTGCCTGCTCCCCTTGCCAAGTGCTTTGCAAAAAGAAGAAAAAAAAAAAATAAGAAGGAAAAGGTGCCTTCACTCCGCTGCTGTACAGAGGATCAGAGGAGAGCCACTGCTGGATGCTTGGGGTACACTCACAGCATCCCAAGACTGGTGAGGGCTGGAGGGGCCCTCTGGAGCTCCCCCAGTGCCACCCCCTGCCAGAGCAGGGGCACCTCCAGCAGTGGCACAGGACGGCGTCCAGGCGGGTTTGGGATGGCTCCAGAGGGGGAGACTCCCCCACCTCTCTGGGCAGCCTGTGCCAGTGCTCTGCCACCCGCACAGGAGAGAAGGCCCTCCTCAGGTGGAGATGGCACTTCCCATGCTCCAGTTTGTGCCCGTTCCCTCTTGTCCTGTCACTGGGCACCACTGGAAACAGACTGTTCCCATCCCCCTGGCACCTCCCTTGAAGGATTGAGAAGCGTTGATGAGATCCCCCCTCAGTCTTCTCTTCTCCAGACTGAAAAGCCCCAAGTCCCTCAGCCTTTCCTCAGCAGAGAGATGCTCCAGTGCCCTCCTCACCCCCGTAGCCCTTTGCTGGCCCCTCTCCAGCAGTTCCCTGTCCTTCTTGACCCGGGGAGCCCCGAACTGGACACAGTGCTCCACTCACTTTATAGTGCTTATTTTTGGTTCTCGTAGAAAACAGTTCACTGTGAGAAAGATTGTTTTCCACTCCCTTTTGTGGTCTCCTTTCTCGTGTCCTGCCCCGATTATTGCAGAGCGTGTGTGACCTGTGTTGTGGCTGCGCGGTGTGGGCAGTGCTTGCTGGGCTGGGGTGGTCACGGTGGGGTGGCCTCCAGCTCCCCCCGGCTCCATCGACGGTGATGGACCACGAGTGGTACTTAGGGACTGGGTACGAAGGCTGAAAGCTCGCAGGAATAAGCTTTATGTTGCCCGGAGGAATTAAACTTGGAGCTGCTGTTCTTCTGAGACCCTCGCTGCTCATGGCGCAGCGTGAATAATTATCAGCCGTAATCCTGGCAGGCGCCAGCGCCCCTCGCGAAGTCGGGGCAGCAGATGAACCGCTGGCCCGTGGCAGAGCCTGTGCTGGCAGAGCGCGGTGGCGTTGCGTGGGGACGACGCTGGGAGCAGCGTCCGAGGGCTCGCAGATGGTGAAAACCACCTTGAACCTTACTACTTCAGGCAAGAGCGTTTATCTTGGTGGGCAGGGCAGCTGATATGAGCAACGGCCGGTGTCTGTGATAACTCGGCAGCGTCTACATCCCAAGGACGGGCCTTTATCCCTCCTTATAGACAGGGCAGTTTATGTGCAGACATCCCCCAGCAGCACTGGTGGCCATCCTCCTTCGGGCAGGACCTTCTCCAGCAGCCTGGATGACATATAAGTAAGGATCTTTTCCAACGAGCTGCTCCGTGCTTCCCAGAAATAGCGTTTGTCTCCGATGTCTGCCTTGATTTATGTTGAGTTCGGATGCTGTTAAAAATAATCCACCCGCCTGCTAAAATTATATTGTCCCTTATTCTAGTCAGCTTTGTGGATGGAGCGCCTATAAAAAGCCGAGTTGAAGGGTGCTTGGGTGGCGGTGGGGAGCGACAGTTGTTTTCTGTAGGAAGGATGTTTGTCCTCTGCCATGGCTGGAGATGCTCTCCAGGGGTAGGGATGGTGTTGGCACCGTCGGGTCACCCCGAGTCAGCCCCCAGGGAAAGGCAACGGGCTGATTCCCAGCTTGGCCCTGCCAAGAGCTCATGTTCCCTCCCTGAGATTGGACGTTCAAGAGTTAAACGCGTCGGTTAACCTGTGGTTGGGATGAGGACTCTTTAATTAGCCAGCAAGGAGTTTTAGCTGGTGGTGGAGAAGCCGCCTCCTGCCCCACAGCTCGGTTCTTCTGGAGCTTTGGACGCTTGGATTTATTTTTAAAATACCACGAGCTGCTCTTGTTGTTTTATTAGGAAAAAACCTAGAGCCTGTAAAATACAATTCCCTAGGATAGGAGGCTAATCCTCTTATTTCTACACATTTCTGGATGATTAAATGGCTGGATTATTTAAGTAGTGATTTGTTACTAGATTGCATCATCAAGGAGATCTAAGGCATAAATATTAGCTTTGGGCTTTTGGCTCTTTACTGTTGAAAGGGGTAGAAGGTGTTCCGCAGACAAAAGCCAGAGAAATTAAATTAAATGAGCGTGTGGAGCAGCGGGTCACGGTGAAGTCCCTAAACCCGTATTGGCTCGCGGAGCTTTAACCTTTACAGAGACCGCGCACACTGCGTAACGTCAGCTTTGCCCGGTAAATTTCGTGTCCTGCCGCGTTCCGGCCTCAACGAGCCCTTCTGCTGTACTTGGAAATGCTTCGAAACCGTTTCTTCGCTTCTCGGGCTGGGATCAGCCTCTTAATGGCTTCAAACTGGAAGAGGGCAGGTTTAGATTGAACATGAGGAAGAAGTTTTTCCCTTTGAGGGCGGTGAGGCACTGTCCCAGGTTGCCCAGAGAGGTTGTTGAGGCCCCATCCCTGGAGGTGTTCAAGGCCAGGCTGGACGTGGCCTTGGGCAGCCTGGTGTGGTGGGAGGTGTCCCTGCCTATGGCAGGGGGGTTGGAACTCGATGATCTTCAAGGTCCCTTCCAACCTAAACCATTCTGTGGTTCTATGATTAAAATTAGCATGAGCAGGAAGGTTGTTTTGCTACGGCCTTGAAACCAGAGCAGAGTCAGAGAGCGCAATTCCTCAGCCGCTTTAAGAAATTCGGTTGAAAAATAAGACAAAGTAAATATTTACTCGAGCTTGGACTATCTGAATGCATTATTGCATTGGGAGTTCTTAGCTCTGGTACGTTAATACTTTCATCTGTTGTGGTAATAAACCCTCTGACAGCGGGGCCGGAGCGCACCCGGCCGAAGCCGGCGCGCGTTGGGGACTGCCCATCGCCGGCCCCGCGCCTTCGCGTGCCCCCCGGCCCCCGCTGCTCCCCCCGCCTCTTGTTTAAACACAAATTCCGCTATTATAATGAATTCAACCCTCAATGCAAATTAGCTTCCAAATAATAAGTAATTAACTTTATCAAATTGACATTAGCGTTTATAACAAAATGTC
Organism: Anarhynchus alexandrinus; assembly: GCA_008711295.1. Classification (NCBI taxonomy): domain Eukaryota; kingdom Metazoa; phylum Chordata; class Aves; order Charadriiformes; family Charadriidae; genus Anarhynchus; species Anarhynchus alexandrinus. The sequence goes on along the minus strand of VUYV01000355.1, from coordinate 50,776 downwards.
AACACTGCCTTTATAAACAAGGCCGAGCTGCTATTTGCAGAGCCGTTGGGGGGGGACCTGTCTGGGTGGGAAAACGCAGCAAAGCCCAGACGTGAACAAAAGTTCTGCTTCTTGGGTTGTGCTTTCTTGGCTGCTGCGATTTGGGGGGGGTCCCTGCAGCCCCACGGGCCGGAGACCCCGGTACCCCGGCTGGCACGGCTGAAGGATGTTGGATGCACGGGCAGAGGGTGTCGGGGTGGGAGGGGATTGTGCCCCTCTGCTCCGCTCTGGGGAGACCCCCCTGCAGTGCTGCCTCCAGCTCTGGAGTCCCCAACATAGGAAAGACATCAACCCGGTG
>VUYV01000355.1:29926-49160 GCA_008711295.1 Anarhynchus alexandrinus | reverse complement strand
TTTTTTTTTATTATAGAAAATATTTTTTTTTTTTGATATGGTTTTTTTTTTAATTTTTTTTTTTTTTTTTTTTTTTTTTTTTTTTTTTACTACTGCATTTCAACATTTCTGGCAAAGTCCACCAAAAATTTGGCAATGGAAAAGCAAGTGTTAAAATAAAACTCTGCGGGGACTGGCAGCCCAGAGGTGTCTGCCCCAGGGATGGATATACGGGCAATTAGAAGCTTTAATGATCCAGGTGCAAATAACATTTTATTTTTTTAATTTTCTTTTTCTGCAGGTTGCTATTCAGAGCGCAGCCGTTCAAGAAGATGCCAACGGGATTTGTGGCCTTTCTTTTCGATCCGCTTCTTGGCAACAATCACCAGGGTAAATTTCAATTTAAAGGATAATTTCTTAGGACTGGGGAGAAAGGGGATGGGAGGAGGAGAGCGGCTCTCCACCTGAAGCGGGGCTGCTGCTTCGGGGGATGTGAAACCACTTGAAAATATGCTTTTGATTCAATCCAAAAAATCCATCTTCTAGTTAAGATTTAAAAAAAAAAACCCAAACCCCAAACCCACACATTAATCTCATCAGTGGAAATAATCATGTTGGGTCTATGGTCTTAATCTTTTATGTCATACACATCTGGAAAAGTAATTCAGGGGAAGTAATATAAACTGCAGCTAAGCTGTATAAACCAAATGAGAGTGATTTCATTGAGCTGCGGCTCGGTGGCCCTTTGTCACACGCCTCCCTGTAACAATATTGACTTTATAACACCTACACTTTGTTCTCTTCCTTAACAGGACAGCTGCTAAGTGCTGGTAAAACAAACATCACATGCTCCGTGGGGCTCCTACACGGTTTGCAATCAAGCGCTCTCTAATAACCGCTTAAATACTCTCATCAAGCTTGTCCTTGCTGTTTGCTTTAGGACGCGGTGTTTTTCTCTCCCCTCTGTATTTATTCTCCGCCAGCGATAGTGGGAGCTAGAGGTCACGCAAAGGAAAAGCAGGTGGTGGGTGGTTTGCTTTGGGTTTGTTGTTTTTTCTCCCTTTCCCTGGGTTGTCTCTCATCGCCGAGTTTGCCTTTCTCCGTCAGCGGAGTGGATGTGGCTCTAAAAGCGTCGCCGTGCGTTTTGAGGTCGGGTAATCTGCCCTGAGCGCAGCTGCTTCTTCTCTCCTGGTGGGTTCTCAAAACCACATGGAGCAAACGAGAGGGGACAAGAGAAATAAGAGCTTGTTTAGCAGGAAGAGGGGAATGCACGCGCTCCACACGAAATTATGTCCTCCCTCTTTTTGCATGGTATTCACAGTCAGCAGAAACTGGAGCGGTTGCTTGCGAGAGGCTGGAGAGGGAAGCGGACAAAACCCAAGTGGCCGTTTTACCCGTGCGCCATCGCAGGGCGGCCGCTCTCCTTCGCGCGTCCCGGGGGAGCTGAGGGTCGATGCTGCTGCTGCCTCTTGGTTTCTTGCTTCCCTTAAAGCCGCCCTCCGGTCTCCGTGCAGCTGCAGCCCGTGCCTTCAACGCTGCTGTAATGCACAGCGCGTGTGGTATAGGTACAGCTATAGGGCAGCTGTGGCTGGTGAGTTGTCCTAATGGGAGCACGACCCCCTTCTCCTCCAGGAGAATGGTCTGGATTTGGAGGACACACCTCCGTGACATAGCGCCACCCCTGGAAAAGCATCCCAGGATGGAATCATAGAATAATAGAATGGTTTGGGTTGGAAGGGACCTATCACTCCATGCCCTCGGAAAAAGTCCCTCCCCAGCTCTCCTGGAGTCCCTTTAGGCACTGGAAGGGGCTCTGAGGTCTCCACGGAGCCTTCTCTTCTCCAGGCTGAACCCCCCCAACTCTCCCAGCCTGTCCTCCCAGCAGAGGGGCTCCAGCCCTCGCAGCACCTCTGGGGCCTCCTCTGGACATGCTCCAGCAGGTCCATGTCTCTCCTATGTTGTGGGCTCCAGAGCTGGAGGCAGTACTCCAGGTGGGGTCTCCCCAGAGCGGAGTAGAGGGGCAGAATCCCCCCCGCGCCCTGCTGGCCACGCTTCTCCTGATGCAGCCCTGATGCAGCCCCTTCTGGGCTGCGATCGCACATTGCTGGCTCATGGTGAGCTTCTCCTCCATCAGCACCCCCAGGTCCTTCTCCTCAGGGCTGCTCTCCAGCCATTCCCCACCCAGCCTGGAGTTGTGCTTGGCATTGCCCCGACCCAGATGCAGGACCGTGCACTTGGCCTTGTATCGCTTGGGATGCTATACATCCCCCTGCCCCGCACGCTGCAAACCGGAGGGTCCGGGAGGGCGGTGGAGCAGATGTCTACACGGCGCCGGGAGCGGAGCCAGAGGGGGGGAGCAGTAGCCCTTCCCCACAGAGCTGCCGGGAACGAGCGTTTCCAAAAGCCAGGGCTCTTTACAGCGTGCTGCTCCCCTGCACCAGCCCCGATGACAGGTCTAATACAGCCCGTTGCATTCTTGGCTCCCTTACCTCTGGCAAGCGCGCAGCCTGGGCGGCTCGGCGGCGGGGGCCGCCTCTCCCAACGCCCTTCCAGCCATTTCCCCACAAAGCTCCTATTATACCCCGACGAGGCCGCTCCAATCCGCTCGCCCCGGAGCGGCTCCGTCCCGTTATGACCCAGCGAGCCGTGTCGTGTGCGCTGCACCCGCCCGCTTCTGCGTTAGCGTTAGTTGGAGAAGCGGAGCTTTATGATCAAATCACATTTTGTCTGGTTTTGCGGCTCGTGGGGCTTTGCAAAAAAAATAATCTGTTCCTTGTTGTCCCATTTGTGCTGCTGTAGCTTGTGTTTTGGTGGGGATGGCAAAAGAAAGCAGGCTGTCCCGCGTGGAGATGCGGTCAGCATGGGGGTATGCGCAGGGCTGCGCCTCCTGCAAACCCACTGGAGCCCAGCGGTTGGTCTCCCTTGCAGGGTCAGGCTTGCCAGCCCACGCGCGTGGCCCAAAATTGAAATAAATGGTTATTTCACTGAGCCAACCTATTGCTGGGGTGGGGATGGGGAGGAGGATGCTCCGCTCAGGCGCACCTTGCCTATCAGGGATGCGCAGAAGTCCATGAAGGGTTCAAACGCGGCATCCAGAGTGATTTCACAGCATCCCGGACTGGTGGGGGCTGGAGGGGCCCTCTGGAGCTCCCCCAGTGCCACCCCCTGCCAGAGCAGGGGCACCTCCAGCAGTGGCACAGGACGGCGTCCAGGCGGGTTTGGAATGGCTCCAGAGGGGGAGACTCCCCCCCCTCTCTGGGCAGCCTGTGCCAGTGCTCTGCCACCCGCACAGGAGAGAAGGCCCTCCTCAGGTGGAGATGGAACAGGTTTCTGCTGTTAGTGGTGGACAGCAGAGCCAGTCCAGCTCCGTCCCCGCCGCCGCGGTGCCGCTCGGCCCCGTGCCCTGCCGGGATGGAGAGGGAGCGGCGCGATGAGGAGCACCCCCTGCACCAGCCTGCTGTGTGGCACCGCAAAACAGGTCAGTACCGGCACTTCAAAAATCCATAATTGTTGTATAGTGGGGGGGAACTGTCCCCCATCCTCCCCTCTTCTCCAGGCTCCAGTACGTGCTAGATATTAAAATATCTCTAATGGACCTGTATAGGTTTATCCGAATCACAGAATTTTCAGGGTTGGAAGGGACCTCTACAGGTCACCCAGCCCAAGTCCCCTGCCAAAGCAGGGTTGCCCAGAGCACAGCACTCAGCACTGCATCCAGGCGGACGGACCAGGAAGACAAAGCTGAGGTCGCCGCTATTTCTGGGCTTCCCATGGAAGACACGCCAGTAACGCCGTGCTTCGCAAACTTCCTTGGTTTTGCCTTCTTTGTCCTTTTCCATGGAAAGGTTACCCACTCCCGTGCCGAGAGCTCTCCCTGCCTGCGTGCTTCCCTCCACCGCGGTCCCCGGGGGATTCTGGTTGACATTAAGGTGACTTTTCTATTGTTAGCAGGGGGGGGGATGTGTCTCCTGGGTGATCGCTGGTCCCAGCGAGGGCTGTCCGGCGGCGGTGGCTGCCCGGGAGGGTCTCGCTGGCAGTGGGAGAGCTGAGCAAGTGCCTTGGGGAAGGCAGCGCTTGGCAGCTGGAGCTTCCCTCAATGCCTCCTGCACAAGGAGGGATTTCGGCAAGGCTGGGTGCTTTGAAGCCCAAGCCTTGAGTCTTGGCTGGACGCTGGCTTGTCCCCCAGCCTGGGGTGACACGAGCGGTGGCCCCGTGGCCGTGCCGGGGCAGCGCGATGCCCTCCGCAGCCCTGCGCCGAGCCGAGCGGCGGGTGGGCGATGCCCACGGTGAGGGCTGCGGGTGGGATGTGTCCGTAACGCACCAACAGCAGCGGGAAAGAGCTCGAGAGCGACGGCGAGAGGTCTCCGACGAGCCCTAACACCTCCCGGGGCCGTGGCAGCGCTCCTGGAGCGGGCGGGTTTATCGCCGCTCCTCCAGCCCGCGGCAAAGCAGGAGCGGGTGGTGGGGACTGGAAAGCGTTCCCACCGCTGCCGCCGGGAAGAGGGGCCGCTTCCCGTCGGGGTACGCCGTGACATCCCGGCCGAGGGCGGCCCTTCAGCTGCTGCAGGTTTTCTCAGCTTTCGGGTTTCCTCTAGGAAAATTCTGGTATCCTCTAGGAAAATTCTGGTTTCCTCTAGGAAAATTCTGGTGTCCTCTAGGAAAACCAGAGCTGGTGAAAGCATCCTGGAGGCTCTCAGTGCAGGAAAGGAAGGTTCGTCGGGGCTCAGGGCGGCAGGAGTGAGCATTTTGGGGGTTTAGAGACTGTGGCTTTTGCTCTATGCAGTTGCTGTCAAAATAACCAGATTACGCGTTCTCTTTAAAAAGAAGGGGAAAACGCATCCTTTTTTGCTTTCAAAGAAAGGATTTGCTCATGCTGCAGTCCCGGTTCAACGATCGGAGTCCCCGCACGCCGGATGCTTTCCGGGTACCGCAGCCCGGCGGAGGCCAGCGTCACCCTTGTAAGGTGGGAGGTCCCGGCGCGGCGCTGCGAGAGCCCCCTCGGTGCGCGCAGTGGGGGTCCGGACCCAAAGCCGTGGGCTGCCAGCGCCGGCGTGAGCGCGGCGCGTTCTGTACGAGGCGGGGATCAGCCCCGGGGGCAGAGCCCGGGGAAGCCCCTGCTCCACACGGAGCCCTCCTGCTCTTTGCGCGGTGCTTAAGCATCGCTGGACCGCTCCGTCCCAGCAGCGGATCGATACGGAGGTCTGCATGAGGACGCGGTGTTTAAATCACCGCAGAGAGCGTTTAAATGGGAAATCGGTAAGTGAAGCACGAGAGATCGATTTTAAATAATTTTTATGGGCCAGGGACTTCAGGCTGTTGCCAATATTTCCGCATAAATAATGAAAGGCATTAAAAGGGGGGAGACGTGACGGACAGCGTGCCCGGATAAACCTGGGGGGTGGCGGGGCTGGGAGGTGTGGGGAGCGCTGCAAATCACGCCGCCGGCAGGTGAAGCCGCTGACGCGCCGTTTATTTTCCCCGCAGCTGACAGCATCAGCCCCGTCCTTGCTGGCTCTCCCAGCAGCAAGGCGCTTATTAAACCAGCGCTGATTTAAAAGGAAATTAAAAAAAAATATTAAAAAAAAAAAGTCAAAAGAGAGGTTATGATAGGAAATTATGAGCTGGGCGGGTTTTATCCCATCCCGAAGTGGGATGCGGTCCTGCCCGCTGGGCGAGCGCTGGCCGAGCCTCAGGGGATGGGGCTGGTGTAGAACATCCCTAGTGTGCTCAGACAGGTTGGGATGATCGCTCACCCCGGTGTTTTCATTTCTTAACGGGACCCTCCTGCCATGGGGCTCCTCCCGGACCCCCCTGCGGCCGGAGGGGGCTCTGGCTGCCTTCCCGCGAGGCATTTCAGCAGCGCCCGTGGGTGCTGCCCCCCTATCGCCAGGTTCCGTTTATAAATCCTTTAGATGTTTTCCCGCTTCCATCGCGCTGGGCAGGACGCTGCCCGCTCTCACCTCCTCCTCCGTCCTGTCCTGTCGCAGCCCTTCTGAAACAATAACGGGCGGTAGCTGGCACCCCCTCAAAAAACGTCCATTACCTTCGTCTCGGCAATCAAAAGCCATTTATAGTAAATGTGTTTGCTTTGTACTGAATTACTCGCAATGCTGCCAAGTACAACCACACCAGCTGTTAATTAGAGTTTAGCTTTTATTACCAAAAAGTCTGCTCTGTTGATATGGAAAATGGGAATAAAAACTCATTTAACCTATTGTGATGTGAAAATAAACTATGACTTGTTGGTTTAATTAAATAGTCTATTTATCTAGCCGTCAAAGTGTTTGAACATACACGGGATTACGAGCGGCATTACACCGGCTTGTCTCCTGTTGTCTGAGTAATCCGCGTTGTTTGAAGTGACAGTTACCTGCTAAATGGCCCATTGAACCTTTCAGCAGCAAAGTCCGATGACATCGCTTTGCTTCCCGTGCTCTCCCGTGTTTCTTTGCTTTCCTTTCCTTCCCTTCCCTCCCCTGCCACGCACCCAGGTCCTTCCCACCGCGCTCGGGCAGTTATCGCTGCCGCACAGCCAGGGCCATCACCATCAGCATCCGCCCCGGCCCCGCAGCCACGTGTGTGCTTCCCAAAAACGTTCTCTCCGGGCTCGTTTTGGGACGTCGCTATGTGTCGCGTGGCAGAAGTCACACCGGGGTGGCCAGCACGGGCGCTGTCTTCATCTTTTGCATCCCGCTCTTTGGGAGAAAGCTGATAAAGGAGTTTCTTCGTGCTCAGATCTGACGGGCTTCATGTTTTGTGCCTTTTTTCTTTGTTCCCTGCAGCTCCGAGTTGGATCATGGAGAAAAACAGAACAAACCGGAGAACTGGGGTACAGCTCACGGTGAGCCCAGCGCATCGGGACCCCCAAACGGGGAGGTGTGGGTGGCAGGCGTGGGGAGCGGGCTGCGCCGAATGGGGTGGCCCTAGTGCTTCTCCTGGTGGGGGGGGAAGAGGTTCTTCAGATGTTGAAGGGAAAAATGGTTTTCCATGGCAAATCTGGCGGTGGGAAGGATTGCCGGTGCCGAGGATTGCCCCTGTGCTCCCCGGGAGGGCGAACAGCTCAGCGCGGCGGCTCCGGGGACAAAATGGCATATTTGTGCTGGGATAGCGAGCAAGGCGGGAGCGTGCATCCCGGAGTTTCCAGGGCACAGCTCTCAATTAGGAAACGAGACGGGCAGCGAGGGAGCTCGGCGCTAACGCCGCGCGGGCGATTCGGGAGCGGGCTCGGAGTTCAGCGGTCAGGCGGAGCGCTGCGATCCGCCCCGGAGGACGCGATGCCTCTTCCTGGAGGGAGTTCAAGGAGCTTTACTCATCTGTGGCAGAAACGGCTGTGTTATTGCTTCTTTTCCTCCTTCCTCTTCGAGAGGATTTCGCCATCTGCCAAAGCCGGAGGGAAGATTTCTGGCTCGCCAGGGCTGGGGAGGAGAGCGGTGGGGTCCCACCGGGGCTGTGAGGGAGGACGCGCACGTGTTTCTGTCTCAGGCGCCTCTTTGTTTAATACAAAACAGACCCACCAGCGCCGCGGAGAATGTGTTTTGTTCCTGGGGACGTGGGGTTATGCTCCTGGCGCGGGTCAGAGGCTTCTGCCTGTCCCTCCCACCGCACCTCCTCCCGTTCATCGTTCCGCCGTGGGACTCGCCTGGCTTGTCACGCTGCTGTTGGGCTGCGAAGGTGGCGAGCAGCCTTGGCAGCTGCTTCGCAGAATGTGCCGCTGCGTCTGCCTGCTGCAGCTCGGCCCTCGTGCTCCCACCGCGGAGGGGACGCGCTGCCGGCTGCCCGCCTCGCCTCCTGCCCGCCAGCCCCGTGCCAGCCTCGCCGCAGCCCCACGGCTGGTGGCAAATGCCCCTCCGTGGTGGCAGGAGGCACCACCCAGACAGAGGTGGCTTCTCGCTGTCTCCCTGGGCCCGGTTTTATCCCCGGTTGAGCAGAACCGGCGCTGGCAAGATGCGGAGCAGGATGGGTTTGCAAGGAGAAGCTGGCAACTGACAGCGATGACTTTTTTTGGGCGGAATTTCCACTGATCTTGGCGTTGCAACGTTTTCCCTGGGGAGCTGGCAGAGGAACCGCTTCTGCCTTGAGCTGGGTGCATCCTGCACGATGGACAAGGATGCACGTTGTCCATCGGTCCTCTCCCCCGGGCAAACGGGGAAGCTGCCAGCCAGCCCTGCTCTGCCGGTGATGATGGCTCATCAACCAGAGCTCATCAACCAGAGCTCATCAGCCCTCCTAACGAGCAAGGGTGTTGCTGCTCGGCTTCTCTGCTCGCTGGAAAGCACCTTGAGCGGCTCTGCCACCCCAGTCCCCGGGAGGAGCAGGGTGCTCCCGCCCCGTGCGGTGCTGCCGGCTAAGGAAAAGCTTAATTGCTCGTCGCCCTTTTTGGTGTCGGCCCGATGCTTCCTCTTTAAATCCTGCAGCGGTGGCACGGAGCACACGCGTCCTACACAGAACTCCGTCTCCACGAGAGCACTAAACTTGTCACGGCTGTTTACTTATGCTTTTGCACTGTTTGTGTAGTCAGAGGTCTCGGTCTCGTATTTATCTTCTCTTAAAACAGCTACAGTTTATAGTTTAAACACATTAATCATTTCCAAGCCTTTAGAGGGCTTTTAAGTGGAGACACTGGTTTTGTTTGCCTTTTAATTTTTATTTCAAGTCTCCCTTCCGAATCAGGAGGCAAGTGCTTTAGAGGACGTTGAAGGACCGCCGTCTCATATAAACTCCAAGCCGATAAGTATGCTCCCGTGCCACCAAAACGCCGCAGGGAGCTGTGCTTTGGTGGGACACCTCCGCGGGCCATGTCCTCGTTGGGCCGGTTTGTGTCTGCTGCCGCCCGCCCTGGGTGGCAGGTCCCTTGCAGAGGACACGGGGCTCCTCGGGGGTGCTCATGGTGCTGCATCTCCAGCCCAGGGGAGCCGTTCGCGCCCTGCGGCTGGCGTGGCCTTTCGGGTGGTGCGTGCGGTTGGCACGTGGTGGGGCAGGGAGATGCTGCCAGCCGGGGTTTGTGTGGTCTGGCTGCCGGGGAGGTGCTGATGCATGCAGCGGTTGACTTGGCTGAGCCGCTCCAGGGCTCGAATTTAGGTTTTGACAGTCCCTGGGTCTCATAAATAGATGTTGCGGTGTTTTAGCTGAAGGTTAGAGATGATCAGAAGCGCCGGCAAAGCACAGCCTACCTAAGGGGATAACTAATGGCTGTTTGGGGTCTTCTCTGCTGTTTGGGTTATAACTCTCGCCCCATCCCCGGCAGAGGTGTTGCAGGCTCCGTGGCCAACCGTACCAGGGCTGCTCATGGTCATGGGGTTTGAGCCCAAAACCTCTCCCGGGGTTTCCAGGGAGGAGAGATGGGGCATCCCGGCTCAGCCGCGACCCGGCGGTGCTGGCTCTCCTTCCAGGCGATGGGGACCCGGCGCTCAGGAACACTTTTGGTAAACGCCGGCGTGCTTATTTACTTTACAGGGCGGAAATTCTGCCAAAAGTAAGAAAAGTGATGCAGCATCCCTTTCGTATAGAAATAATAAGCGTTGTGAGGGACTAATTGCTTCGGGGCATGGGTCAGGCACACAAAGCCTCTCATTAGCCAGGGGTTGTGACCTCGAGTCATCAGTGTGTGGCTAAAACGCATGAAATAAGGCTGATGGCTTCGCTAATCACCTCCAGCCAGGTGCCAGCGCCGGGAGCTGAAAGGCAGGATTTGTCCTCCCTTGTCCCTTCGGGCTCAGCACGGCCACACTGCAGCGGCTGCAAAGCACTTTGTCACCCATCCTCACGGTCCTTGGGGGGGGTGCAGAGCTTGGCGTTGTTAATCCGGCACCTTGCACCAGCAAAACCTGCAAAATGAGAAGGGGCTGCTCGTCCTGCCACCGTCCCCAACCGCACATCAACACCGACCCTCGCGCGTGGGGTCCCCCATCCCCGGAGGCACCGGGCACTCTGGCCAGGGGGGGATGCTGGAGAGGCGCTCGTGAATAAGGGCACGTTCTCCACCGCTCCCTCGCTGCAGCCGAGGTGGGGGGTGCTGCTCTTCAATCGGGGTCTTGGTGTTTCTCCTGCGGCAGTGTGGGACCAGGACCCCCCTCGCAGACCAGTTTTCCCCCACCGTGAGCCAGATTTGCCAGAGCCCCGTCTCCGTGCCCCCACAAATTGCTGGTGTTATTCTTGGAGTCCCATCTAAGTGCTGCAAATGGCTCCAGATGTGCCAACACTGAGCCCATCGGGGTCTGCCGAGAGGTCTGGATGAAGCAAAGTGTCCCTGTAAAGGGATCGGCGCTGGCAGGGACCAGGATGGACCTTCTCATGGCGGGGTGGAAACCTGGATGTGCTTTATCTTCTCTTTCAGGCTGTTTGAGTGTCTGCATCCCACGTTGCCAGGGCTGGAGCCGAGACCCGAGGAGGCTTGCCAGGTGTGGATGAACACAGATTTCCCATCTCATCGACTTGGGAAAGGGAATCGTGCCGGTGCTGGAGGTGTTATAGCAGTGGCTTGTCATCTGCGTGACAGCCCTAGGAACAAGGCATTCCTCCCCAAAACTCAGCGTCCCGCGCCAAGCAGATGTTCCGCTGGCTGCGCTGCAGCTGGAGGGCAGCAGGAGAGCTGCCCTGATCCCTTGGGGGGGATTTTTTTGGGAGCTCCATCACTTCCCAGCTGGTGAGCTGGACACGCAGAGCCCTCCTCCTTCACAGCAGCTGGTGCAAAGTGGCGTGTGAAGGGCTGACCGCCTTTAAAGGACATCCCAAAAGAAGCAAAGTCCACATGTATTTCATGCAGGACCTGGAAATTCCCCAGCGGTGGTCAGGAATCGGCCTCAAACCACCCCATCTCAGCCCACGAGGTGGGTTAACTGGTGGGCAGGGGGATGCTGGGGGCGGAGTGGGGGGAGAAATGAGTGAGCAGCGATCCCGGCGGGGATCCAGCGGCAAGATCTGGCACTCCGGCAGATGATGTGGGTTTGACACGCTCCCTTGAGGGCTGTGGGTTCCCAAACCAGCGCATAAATTACAGCGGGGCTTCGCTAACCCGGCTGCTGGAGGCAGCCCCGTGCCAGCGCTCTCCGCTCCGGAAAACCAAAACCAGACCCGTTTGCTCAGCACTCCCAAATTCCCAGTGAGAACGGGATTCCCGCTGAACCGAAACCCACGGCGTGGAGTTTGGCGCAGCGCTTTCCGCCCCAGACAGCCCCGAGCAAACGCTTTAAATTTCTTATTAAGAGTACGATCACCTAACGATGCTTCTGCACCAGCGTTGCTGCGCTGCTTCGGCGCTCTGCGGGGAGTGTGACCCGAGCTCTGAAGCTGTGGCTGGTGGGAGCCCCGTGGGAGGTGGGAGCTGCCTTTGCTCCCGGGGAACGGGATTCCCTCGAGAAAGCTCTATGCACATGGGAAACTGAGAGTCGGTAAGTTTGACCCAAATATGCCCTTTTGGGCCAAAGCAGGGGAAAAGCCCAGATTTCTCACCGATCTGTTTTGTCCTCCAGTTGCGTGACTGCTGTTTCTCAGGGTTTCTGTATGTTTGGCTCTTTTTCTGTTCCACGTTTGGCTCTTTTTCTGTTGCACATTTGTCTCTTTTTCTGTCGCTCTCCCTCCAGATTGGTTAACACTATGGATATCTTTAATAACTGCTATGGATATCTTTAATAACTGCTATGGATATCTTTAATAACTGTCTTACCATAAGCAGCTCTTCTCCAAAGTGTTTACCATCTCCTCGAGTTCTTTCCTGCAGTGTTATCATGGCAATAGTGATAAAAAAGACAAGAAATGGTTTGGGGAAGCACCCGAGGGCTGCAGCAGCGATGGTCGGGTGGGGAGGACCAGCCGGTGCCGTGGGCGGAGAGCGCATCCCCGTGCACGAGAGGGATGCTGCTGCCCACCCTCTGCTCCTTTCTCCCCCACGTTTGCAGCACCAGCCCCCAAATGAAGTACTAACTGGGCTACTGGTACCGGTGCCGGTTGGTGCTGCCGATGGGATTTGTGCTGTAGGTCCCGGGAGGGTCACTGCCCCGCACCCAGTGTCATAGAATCATAGAATCATAGAATGGTTTGGGTTGGAAAGGACCTTGAAGACCGTCGAGTTCCAACCCCCCTGCCATAGGCAGGGACACCTCCCACCAGCCCAGGCTGCCCAAGGCCACGTCCAGCCTGGCCTTGAACACCTCCAGGGATGGGGCCTCAACAACCTCTCTGGGCAACCTGGGCCAGTGCCTCACCACCCTCACAGGGAAAAACTTCTTCCTAATGTTCAATCTAAACCTGCCCTCTTCCAGTTTGAAGCCATTCCCCCTCATCCTATCACTCCATGCCCCAGTAAAAAGTCCTTTCCCAGCTCTCCTGTAGCCCCTTTAGGGACTGGAAGGCCACAATAAGATCTCCCCGGAGCCTTCTCTTCTCCAGGCTGAACAGCCCCAACTCTTTCAGCCTCTCCTCATAGGAGAGGTGCTCCAGCCCTCAGATCATCCTCGTGGCCCTCCTCTGGACACGCTCCAGCAGGTCCATGTCCTTCTTCTGTTGGGGACTCCAGAGCTGGAGGCAGTACTCCAGGTGGGGTCTCACGAGAGTGGAGTAGAGGGCCAATGGCTCCGGGAATGAGCTGCTGAGGCCAGCGGGGCCGGGAGGCGCCGTAGGTGTTTGCAGCTCTCCTCGCCCCAGGAGATGTCGCCTCCACAGAGCATCAGGACGTGGCATCCCACTGCCAGGGCTGGTGGGGTGGGCTGATGAGAGATAACCCCCCCCACCTTCCGCATCCTCCTGCCTTTGGGCTGCATCCTCCGCCTCAGCATCTTCTGTTTCTCGCAGGCAGAGCCCAAAGGTGTCCCTGGAAGCGCAGTAGGTACCCGAGCGGCAGCGCTGAGCGGATGGAATCGGCTCGGTAAGACTGTGTTTAATTTGCCCTTGTCCCCTTTATTCTTTGAAAGAAGAGCCCCAGCTTCCCCGGGGCTGGGAGCGGTTGGCCAGAGCCTCTGGAGGGGACGTAACCGGTGTAGGTGACTTTCTGCTGGGAGATCCTGCTGGGTCTGCCCCCTTCCCGGGCGATCCCGCTGCTGGCGGACACCGCAGCCGCTGGCGGTTCCTCTTCTGCCGCTGCCCGAGCAGGGAGGGATCATCTCCCAGCGATGCTCAGCGCCGAGGAAGCTGTCTACGTCTTTCTGCCGCTGTGCAAATATTAGCTAATTAAGTGGCAGCAACCTTATCTAGAGGACACTTGTGACGGCGTTGTTTGAGGCCACAGCAGGTAATGGGGGGAATTAATTCCCGGCAGTCACTTGTAAGAAAAAAAGAAAAAAAGAAAAAAAAAAAGAAAAAAAGGAAAAAAAAAGAAAAAAAAAAGAAAAAAGGAAAAAAGAAAAAAGAAAAAAGGTAAAAAAGAAAAAAAGGAAAAAAGAAAAAAAGGAAAAGGTGGGGTTGGAGCTGGCCAAGGATTTTTAGCGAAGCTTTTCTTGTCAGCTTTTGTTGGGAGGAGGGTTTGTCAAGGGAGGACTCGCAGGTGCCTGGAGGTGCCAAGGGAGACATCGGGACCCATCTCCTGTGGATCTGGGGGTGGCCGTAGAGGCTGGGCTTGCTCCGGGAGGAGCAGCCACCCGCTCCCAAACAGCCGGTGGTGGTGGTCGTGGAATTATAGAATCACAGAATGGTTTGGGTTGGAAGGGACCTTGAAGACCATCCAGTGCCACCCCCTGCCCTGGGCAGGGACACCTCCCACCAGCCCAGGTTGCTCCAAGCCCCGTCCAACCTGGCCTTGACCACCTCCAGGGATGGGGCAGCCACAGCTTCTCGGGGCAACCTGCGCCAGGGGCTCACTGCCCTCACAGGGAAACATTTCTTCCTCACATCTCATCCCTGGGGGGGATGCATCCTCCTTTTATCTGTGAACTGGATGGCTGCTCTCTCTGTGATATTTATTCTAAGCAATTTTGCTAAATATTGTGAATTATTTCCGTTTACTCACGAGCGGTGATCTTGAAAGCGACCTAAGAGGTTCAGATAAGGTTCCCAGTAACTTGGAGTGAGGTTATTTCCGCTGCCCTGCGAAAATCTCCCGGCTATAAAATGTGGTGGGCAAACGGGCAGCCCGGTGGCGTTCAGCTCTCCCCCGTGCTGGCGGTGGGGCTGCGCACACTCTGCCTCTTACAGAGCGAAGGACGAAGCGGCCGTTTGCCAGCGGGCTTCAGGGTGCTGAAGGTCCACGTGCACGTCCTTATCTTGTGCCTGGAAACTCACGATTCCCTCCTGCTTCCTTCATTAATTTCTAGCAAATCCATTTTGTATCTTGCTGTAGAGGTCAGTGCAGCAAAAGACTTCTTATTTTATTTTTTTTTTTAATATAAAATGATAGGAAAGCAGTGAGGCTGGAGGTTAAGCGTGAGATTTGCAGCGACAAGACCTCCTCCAGGTTGTGCCAAGCAGCGAGGGGACTCACATTTTCACTCATACTGCTCTAATTGCAGAAAATATTAGTTGATTTTTATCCGAACAAACAGAAACAACTTTGTTGGGACAAGGCGGGCAACAAACCGTGGGCCTTTATACTGAAAATGTATATTGAAAATATCTCCTTTAAGCGCCTCTCCGGCTCCTGCAGCTCTGCGGTTGTAACAAATGCTTTTTCCATAAGATGTCAGTGTGGGACAGGAGTTCGGATGCCCGTTTGGTAGTTGGGTGAGTAATCCGTGGCCGGCGCAGGGTGGAAAGCCATCTTCTGGACCGCCACCAGGTCTCAGCTCGGTTACAGCTCACAGCATTCATTTTTTCATCGGCGGAGAGGCGAATTGCTGCGCTGATCCGGTGCCACCAAGGGACGATCGCTCACCACCGACGTGAGATGTGCCCAGCAGCCCGGGTCTCTCCTCTCGCCTCTGCACCTTCACAGAATCATAGAACGGTTTGGGTTGGAAAGGACCTTGAAGATCATCGAGTTCCAACCCCCCTGCCATAGGCAGGGACACCTCCCACCAGCCCAGGTTGCCCAAGGCCACGTCCAGCCTGGCCTTGAACACCTCCAGGGATGGGGACTCAACAACCTCTCTGGGCAACCTGGGCCAGTGCCTCACCACCCTCACAGGGAAAAACTTCTTCCTAATGTTCAATCTAAACCTGCCCTCTTCCAGTTTGAAGCCATTCCCCCTCGTCCTATCACTCCATGCCCCAGTAAAAAGTCCTTCCCCAGCTCTCCTGGAGCCCCTTTAGGTACTGGAAGGCCGCAATAAGATCTCCCCGGAGCCTTCTCTTCTCCAGGCTGAACAGCCCCAACTCTTTCAGCCTCTCAACCTTCGGCGCTTTCATCCTACTGACTCTATTGGGCTTCTTTCCCACCCCCAAAAATCCAGCCTCAGATGCTCTTTCCTCTGTTCTGCGCGTTTGAAACAATAAGCAGGAAAAGATGTTGGTGTATTAGTAATATTCTGGATATCTTTTATGCACCAGATGTAACCAAAATAGAGAGAACCCCCCCCCCCAACTTAGTGATGCTTTTGGCTACTCTCTGACTTCAGCAGTCCCCGAGGAAGGGACGGCAGGATTCCATCAATGTGCGTAAACGTGGATATTTGGGCGATGTTTTCTCTAACCCTTTCACGGGGTGTTCTCCCCCCAGAAGCCAACGTGTGGGGAGAACTGGAGATGTCTTCGCCTCGGGCCAGCCGCACGCTCAGAGCCAGGTGCTTCGTTGGCTGAGCCATCGGTGAGCCCGGAGGAAGAAATAAGACTTATTAGGAGAAATACAGTCTTACAGCAGAGGAGAAAACCAGCCAGGGCTCCAAGCCATGAAACGCAAGGAACAACCCCGTAAGGCTGCAGCTCCAACGCAGCGGGGAGTTTTAGTTAACTCAGGGCTGCGTCGTGCTTGTTTTGCACTATGTTTTTCGGCATCAAGATTTGGCTCCTAACATGGGACCGAGCTTGTAACTAGAGCCCCGCGTCAGCTCCTCCTACTCGCCCCGACCTGTCCTCCCACAGAGCTCCGTGATGATGCTCTCCGTGATGATGCTCTCCGTGATGATGCTCTCCGTGATGATGCTCTCCGTGATGCTTCCCGTGATGATGCTCTCCGTGATGCTCTCCATGATTCTCTCCATGCTCTCCATGATGATGCCCTCTGTGATGCTCTCCACCGACCGTGGCTGCCAGCCCCAGGGCGAAGGGAGGAAGGATGCTTGTCCTCCCCAGCTTGGCCGTCTGCATGGAGGTGGGCTGGTGGTGGCAGCAGCTCCTCTGCTCCTGGCGTGGATTTAATTGCCCCGCTGACGATGCTGTGCTTGTCTAAGGGTTCTTAGTTTTGGATTTGCTAGGAAGCAGCAGCTCCAAAGGCTGCTGAAGCTCATGGAAAGCCTCCTGTTGACCTCATTAAGGGCTGGATCGATGCCTAATGGCAGACAAAGGGCTCTCCCTGCGCGGCGCTGGCTGTGAGCGCAGCGCTCCGGCCCCCGCTCTTCCAGCGGCGAGGACTTCAGGGGCCGAGGGGATTTATTTCCTCTCCGGGTAATGGGCACGCTTGGATAGTTCTGATATTGCACAGTCCTTTTCCTTCTCTAGTTTCAATTCGATATTTAAATCCAGTAATATGTGTAATAATCCGCATGTCTGGGATTAATATAACGTTATATGTTTCTTGAAAGCCTTGCTGATCCCACAGTTAATTTAATCTTTTATTAACATTAACTAGCTCATGTGGTGTCCAGCGAGCCCGGGGAGTGCGCTTTCCAATACCAACAGATGACAAAGAGATGAAAATATAATAGCAGGCGAATTCCTCCTTCGCCGCAAAAGCAGCGACGACAACAAGGCTCCAGCGAAGAGCCTTCTCCTGCTCGGAGAGTATTGTCTCACAGGCAGAGCACGTACTGTGC
The DNA here is from genome assembly GCA_008711295.1 of Anarhynchus alexandrinus. Lineage (NCBI taxonomy): Eukaryota > Metazoa > Chordata > Aves > Charadriiformes > Charadriidae > Anarhynchus > Anarhynchus alexandrinus. The sequence goes on along the minus strand of VUYV01000355.1, from coordinate 32,349 downwards.
TGCTAACGGGAATTGCCAGGAAGTAATACTTATTGTCGAGGCTTTGAAATGGTGAAGGAAGAGATTATTGAAAGGCATATCTTTGGCCTAGGAGCAGCCTGCACTTAACAGCTATCAACGCACAAGTGCCAAGAGGAAAATGTTAACCTCCCCGGTGCCAAAGAGACTCCGCGGATCCATTCTTTGGCTGCTGCGCAACGCTATAAAACAGAAATAACGGCGTGCTGGAAAACGGCCATTTCGCTGCTAGAAACGCCGCTCTTGCGCCAATGCCAAGGCTCTGCCTCTGGCACGGGCATGGCTTCGCCGGGATCGCGAGCGTCGACGCGGCAGCGTGCGGGTCCCCTGCCAGCCCGGGGCGGCACGGGGAGCGCGCGTCGCAGCCCGCTGCGGTGTCGGGGCTGACTCCGGCGGCGGCCGTCCCCCGCAGCACCCTTCCCGCCGTGGGCATCCCCTTCGGAGCCCAGCAGCTCCCGAGGGGCAGCGGGCACGCGGCGAGGTCGGGCTGCGGGAAGCCCCCCGCTGCCCCTGTCCCGCCGCCGACCCGCGGCGCTCGGCCGGCTCGGCGCGTCCGCCCGCAAGCTGCAGTGGGACGTGGAGGGATCCGGCAGTCTCATTAATTTCCAATTGGATTTTTGCTGGTGCAGCTCCCTTCTCTCACCAAAACAAAGCGGCGCGGCGCAGTTTGCTGTCTCCGACGCGTACCCGTGCTGGGATAACGCTGGCATTGGATCCAGATGGGGAGAGGCTCTGCTCCGGCGCTGCAGAGGGAACCCATTAGCAGCACTCCGTATTCCAAGGAATTCCTTTTCAATTTCCTTCCCGATTATAGCGCCGATCCCCAAGCATGAACCCTCCCCTGGGCTCCCTTTGGTTTATCTCCGCGCTAACTCTCCTGAACTTGCATATTTTCCTTTGGCTTCGTCCCAGTTTGGCAATTTGGTTGGAGCTGGGCAGCCTGGAAGGTCCGTGCTGGTGGGGAGCAGGTCTGCACGGGGTGACTGGGGGACGTCTGGGACGTGGTGGGAGATGGGCCATGGGGTACGTGGATCAGGGGGACCTTTTGGGACCGATTTGCCTTCAATGCAGAGTCCTAAGAAAAATACGGCACCCGCATGGTGCTCACTTTTCGCGAAAGCTGCAGCTTCTCTGAGCCACTTCAGGTGGGATGAGAGAGATGCGCTTTCCAGTCTGGGATGGAAAGTCCTTCATCTCTGTCCCTGCCAACCCTCTGAAGGTCACCGCGCAGCAGCAACCAGGCTTGGAGGGAGCGGGGCTGCGTGGGGTGGGGTTTTTTTAACCGTGGGAGCGTGGGGAAAGGCTCGGCGGGGGCTGCCCTTGCCACGGAGCTTTGGGCGAGCCGTGGTGCCTGAGCTGACCCCGTCCCCCTCGCGCCCATCCCGACGGCTCGCCGCGGCTGTGCCGCCTCCGTCCTTCTGCCGGCAGCTGCACGGCCGCTGGGTCTCGTGTGAAATGCCGCGAGCGTACGGAACAGAGCATCCCCCCGTGCGGCAGCCCTTGCGCGCCGGCACTGCTCCCTCCCCGGCCCCAGCTCGGGGCGCAGGGTGGCCGTGGGCGGGTGGGCAGGTGACTTCTCCTTTCCCATGGGATGGGTGCCCGGTTGCGTTTCCCCATACGATATTTGCTCACTCTTGCAACCCGCTAACTCGGGTTCAGCTGGTTTCCATTATAACCCCAAATTCTTTCCTGCAAGCACTCGGCGGCTTCCTATCGGACCCCAAAACACCTTCCCAGCGATCTCACACAGGATGCTTTTTGCCTGTAGGATGTTCTTGCTCTGGGTTGAGAGAGAGCAACTCAGAGACCTCCCTTCCCCCTTTTTCCTTTCCCAGCGGAGATCTGATGCCAGCCCACGTGCTGTGTTTCGGGGAGAGGACCCGCGCTTGGCCCTGTTGGTTCCATCCTGAGGGTGATGGGGTGACTGCAGCCGATGAGCACCGCCGCTGACGGGCTGGCTCTGCCCGAGCTGTGCCGCTCCTCTCGCCTGTGTCTGCAAGGTAAGGGTTTAAAAACTGAGGCTGGAGCAGGGCTGGGTGCAAATTTGGACTCGAATAGCCAGCATGGGAATTCTCTTCTCCATGCAACCAGCCCTGCTTTGCACGCTGCCCGAAACCAAGCACTGTATGAGAGTTGGGCAGAGAGGAACCTAATGAAGTTCAACGAGAACAAGTGCAGGGTACTGCATCTGGGGAGGAATAATCCCACGCACCGGTACAGGTTGGGGGCTGACCTGCTGGAGTGCAGGTCTGTAGAAAGGGACCTGGGAGTCCTGGGGGACAACAGGATGCCCACGAGCCAGCAATGGGCCCTGGTGGCCAAGAAGGCCAATGGCATCCTGGGGGGCATCAAGAAGAGCGTGGCCAGCAGGTGGAGGGAGGTCATCCTCCCCCTCTGCTCTGCCC
>VUYV01000355.1:14943-29792 GCA_008711295.1 Anarhynchus alexandrinus | reverse complement strand
GGAGCCATTCCAAACCCGCCTGGACGCCGTCCTGTGCCACTGCTGGAGGTGCCCCTGCTCTGGCAGGGGGTGGCACTGGGGGAGCTCCAGAGGGCCCCTCCAGCCCCCACCACTCTGGGATTCTGGGATTCTGTAAGCGATGGACCCGGGTGGGGTTTGGCAATAGCCAGAGAGCGGCAAAACGCTGGTTGAACACCAGCTTCCCCAGAGCAATGTGCCCAGTTTGCACCCTGTGAAACCAGACCAGTAGAGGCTGTAAATGCAGGAAAGCGGCACAAAAAAGAAAAAAAGGAGTCGGTATAAGCAGGACGGTAAATGGGGTTTTCACCGGTTTAGCGAGAAGTTAGCGAATGAGGTGGAAAAGGCTGGGCTCTGTTTTCTGAGCCGTAAGCTCCAGTCAAAAGTAAACTTTTGGGAAGTGTGGTCTCCTCTGAGGTCTGCGCCGTGGCGAGCGCCGCGGTGCTTTCCAAGCCTCAGCTGGTTTTGCTGGGCTAATAAAAGTTCTAAGAAGCGAAGGAAAAGACGTAGTGGANGTCTCCTCTGAGGTCTGCCCCATGGCGAGCGCCGCGGTGCTTTCCAAGCCTCAGCTGGTTTTGCTGGGCTAATAAAAGTTCTAAGAAGCGAAGGAAAAGGCGTAGTGGAATCGGGCGACGCGAGAGCCAGGACCTGAGCTGAGACGTCAGATCTGGGCCCAGCTTCACGTGGACCAGGCCAAAACCCCGCTGGTGGCTCCAGACGTGGGCAAGACGCAACGCGGCAAACGGTGAGCTGTGTGGTCAGGGGGTGGGTGAAGCCGGCGGACCCCGCGTAGCCCCATCCCCTGCCGATTTCCCGCAAGGTCTTTAAAATTTTTTCAGGTTGGGGTCTGGTTTTCATTTGTTTGGGTTTTTTTTTTTTTGCTTGGAGAGAAGGTGCACCAGCTCGGGGAGGTGGAAGGGGAGGGCAGGTTGTGGTGGTGAAGCCAAAGGCAGAGGAGGTGGGAAAATCATAATCTGGGAAAAAAAAAAAACAACTGGTTTTTGCACACATCTGGGGAAGTTGGCTAATTAGTGCAGAGTCACCACAGCGGGGACCACCGCGTGAGAGGTAGAAATTGTCACTGCTCGGCTTCGAGGTGGTGAGGGAACGCTCATGAGATCCGCTAAACTTCACCTGGAGACAAACCCGTGTCGCAACTCAGGATTTAGGGCTGAAAAAGCCTCAGTGAGCAATGCCCCCTCCTCCAGCCCCAAAGCCTTCCTCCCTACTCCTGCACCGCTCCGTGGAGGGGGAGAGCGGTTCGTGACGGGGCAGGACGGTCCCTCGCGGGGACCAGGACGGCGCGTGGGACCCCTCCGGCAGCCGGGTGGTCTGTGCCGAAAGCTGCGTGGGCAGTTGGTCGCGGTGGTGTATTTAGGTTTGGGCTTTAAAATAACCCAGCCCCGGCCCCGCGTTTCTGGCGCGCTCAGCTCTCGCACCGGCTGCGGGGGTTTTTGTGTGGCTTAAGCGCGTACCTGCGGGTTTATGGACGTCGGAGCACTCGGGGTGCAGTTTCCCCGCTCCCGGAGGAGCTGAGGCCGGCGGCGCTGAGCCGGGCTGGGGTTCTCTTTGCGAGAGACGTTACTGGGAATAAGAGCTTTGGTGCGTGCCGAACTGGGGGTTGGGGAACTCTCGCGTGTACCCGCGCGGGACCGACCCCCCTCCCCAAACCCGTCTTGGGGGTAAAGCTGCTCGAGAGGAGCTTTTCTCATCAGCGGCGTAATCGCTCTGATTAAACTCGGTGCGTCTTTATCGCACTCCAACACGTGCGCTGTTATGTCTTATTGTTTAATGGGTACTTGGCATATCCTTGGTATAAGCCTGTCTGGGACCCATTGGAGATAAACTCTTCCCCCATTAGCATCAACTGGAAGTTTTTATGGGATTGATGAAAAATATACCTGGGACAAATCATTGGTTTATGTCTTGGAGAAGTAAGACCTAAGAGGCCTCCAGACACGCAGCGAGAGAACCATCGACCATTAGCATGAAGGCGTAATTTGTCTCTCATCCTCTTTACCATCGGGCTGAGGGATACTTTCTGGGTAAATACAACGCTCAGCTGTCTTCTTGGCACGGCGGATAAGGGCAAAGCCACTTCCTTGGCAGATTATAATGATATACATTAGCCACCCAATTTAGTGAAAAATATTGTTTTCTCCCAATTAAGCAAATTGTTGCAAGCGAGGTCGCTGACTCCTGGGGAAGTTACAGTTTCTGCCTTCGAGGCTTGCTGACAAGAGGATAGATTTATCTCCAATTCAGATCACTAGAGAGGGTTCTCGGTGTTTTATTACCGCGTGCAACTTTCTGGCTGTTACTAGGAGATTAATGAAGAAGGGAGGGCGGGGGCGAGGGGAGTTCAGCAGCAGCCTGTGCATGACAAATATTAATTATATTTCATTTCATATGCAGATGATGCAATCAGCTGTGCAACACTGGAGATAACACTTTTGTCTAGGTTTGTTTTTTGACCTTGAGAGGCCACGTCTCCCCCCCCCCTTCTTCCTACACATCAGAATTCACATCTTAATTACGCTCTGTGATTTGAGTTCCCTTTCACAGGCGCAGATTAGCGGATGTTAACACGTGGGATAGACAAGATAACTACCTGCGGGTCAGCTAACTCTCGCCCTGGAAGCATCCTCGTGTGGGGTAGTCATAGAATCATAGAATCATAGAATGGTTTAGGCTGGAAAGGACCTTGAAGATCATCGAGTTCCAACCCCCCTGCCATAGGCAGGGACACCTCCCACCAGACCAGGTTGCCCAAGGCCACGTCCAACCTGGCCTTGAACACCTCCGCCGCCGCCCCGGGGAGAAGGAACCATCGCCAACTTCTCCTTCCACCGGCTTGGAGTCGCTTGGTGAGGCTGCGTTGATGAACTCAGCAGTATCGCACCCGCCGGGGCTGAGCGATGCTCGTGCACGGTAGGGCACGCCGGGCACCGCAGGGTCCCCCGCCGGGCACCCTCTGTCCCGAGGAGGTCCCCCATCACCCTGCAGACCTTGCGGGCATCGCCTCCTGCGCCTGAGAGCCATCGCTGGGCGGTGGTGACGGAGAAGGTGACGGAGAAGGTGTCGGGGCGTCAGCCCACGGCACCGCGTTCGTGCTCCTGGGCTGGGAGCTGGGAGGGCTCAGGGATGCTATTAATGGCATTTATAGTAGTTAAGATAATTGTCTTCCCGAAGAGGGAGGAGTGAAGGAGGGTAGCAGCCACGAGGGACTTTTAACGGTGTTTTATGGAGGTTTTGAGCTTTGGTGCACACCCGGGCTCAGCGTGGCCCCGTGGTGGAGCCTTACCTGCGCCCCACGGGAGCCATCTCCTCCAGCACCAGCGTGTCCCCGCAGCTGGGGAGAGCCGGGCGCCGTGTCCCAAGCCCACCTTCCTTTGCACGGAGAGGACGGGGCTGGTGGCACGCAGGCGACCGCTGAGCGGCCACCGGTCAGGCACGGCATCGCAGTCCTACCTGACAGACCAGGAGGATTTGTTGGGGAAGCCTTGGGTCAGCTGGGCTGCTCGATGTGCTGCGCTAACGTTGACGGAGATACTGGTGGAATAGAGTAAAACTCTCCTTTTTTGTGTGCGTGTGCATATATACACACAGGTTCTCCCTTTGTAGGTGTGTGTGCATATATATATGCACATATGTGCATACATGTATCGGTACGGATGCATATGTGTAATTAGAAGTGTATTTAAGTGTCCCATAGCAAAAATGGAGCTCATAAAGGCCGTGAATTCTCTTAATATTCCAGCCGAGCAGCTCTTGGCCGGAATTCCATCTTTTTTATTAAAATTTGATTCAAAGCCTTCACCCACGGTAGTATTTTTATATTTTTTTTTTTTCTGTCTTTAAGATCTTAGTACTTATAAATGTCATCACCCCTGGCTTTTATTTTGTTCCATGAACTCTCGCAGACTCCGGGGAAGCGGCGGCGGCGGTTTATTGTTCCGAGGAGCCGCTCGGCGGGTCGGGAGCTGCCGGCCCCGGGTAGCGCCTGGCGAAGCCGCCCCGGCGCGAACGCGCTATAAATAACCGTAATGTAAAGAGACGCTGTCGGCTTAAATACATCAGGCTCGTTTTCTCACAGAGTGGCAATTTGCTCTGCCGTTTGTAGTTATGCAAAGTGAGGGTAAAATAGTGATATCCTCATCGGCTAATAGCTGACGAGCGGCTCGTGGGAGGGGAATGGCTGCGCGGGGCTGCGAGAAGCCTGGAAACCCCTCGTGTCCGGCACGGCGGGCTCCGGCAGCCGACCGGCTCATCAGACTTCTCCTCTCGGCCGTGTTTCCTTGCTGCTCGTGTTTCCCCAGCCTCTTGCGTTTGTTTTTCCGGGGGCTCCTGATTTTTCTTACGCTCTTAAGTGAAGTTATTATTCCGAGGGATAGTTCTTTTATTAAAGCTCATGGAAGCTGCTTCGCTTTAACAGGCGTTTTGTCCGTAGCTGGGCGTTTCGCAAAAATGTTTGGGGTGCTTAACACGCAAACGTTGGAGTTATTTCTTCCTCCGGGAGCCCTCGGGGTCGCCCGTCTGCTCTCGGACACGTGCGCCCCAAAGCCACAGCACCCAACCGGCGCAGGACCGATGGCCCCAAACCTCTTCCGCGGGCTGGGGGAGGTCCCGGTCCTCACAACCCATCGCCCTCCCACGAGGCAGAGATGCTGGAGGAGGTGAGGGAGGTTTCCCACGCTAGCAAGGATTTTGAGACCTCACGGATCCTGCAGATCAGCTAATTACCGGGCGGCCAAGCAGCCGGCAGCCTTCCTTGCCTACTTTAGTAAGTGGCTCGTTAAGTAACGAGGGGTTTGCTCTGCCGGCGGTGTCAGCGTGGGCTGGTGATGCTGCCCTGCGCTCGGGGAGGAGGAGGTGCCCGCGAATGGACGGCTTACACTGAATTTCTTACTTATTCTTCTGACCTTCTTCCCCCCCAGGGATGGCAGGCACCATGCGGGATGGGGCTGGCCGCTTCCAGCCCTCTTCTGGCTCTGATCCTCCCCCGAGGGGTTCTTCCAGGTAAGCGGGATTTGCGTGTCTCCGGGATTTGCTATTTCCTCCAGCTCCCCACTGCCCGCAGGACCCGCGCTGGGTGATGCCAACGCGCTTCTTTCAACACTACCGGCAGAAGTGGCCTTTGCTTGTGCGAGGAAACCCCCTCCCCTTGCCCAGATCCTGCCGTGTGCCCACGGATGCTCAGCAAAACTGGAGGAGGATTTTGGCTCCTCTTGTTGGTCTCAAGGTCAGAGCGACCTGGGTCTTGAGGGCGGTTAGGTCTGGGAGCCGGCACTTCTGCAATACGGGGCTGTTTAAGGCCATATGATGAGTCCTCAGTTGACCTGGGAGTCCTGGTGGACAACAGGATGCCAGCAGTGTGCCCTGGTGGCCAAGAAGGCCAATGGCATCCTGGGGGGCATCAAGCAGAGCGTGGCCAGCGGGTGGAGGGAGGTCATCCTCCCCCTCTGCTCTGCCCCGGGGAGGCTCCATCTGGAGCACTGTGTCCAGTTCGGGGCTCCCCGGGTCAAGAAGGACAGGGAACTGCTGGAGAGGGTCCGGCAAAGGGCTATGGAGGTGATGAGGGCACTGGAGCATCTCTCTGCTGAGGAAAGGCTGAGGGACTTGGGGCTTTTCAGTCTGGAGAAGAGAAGACTGAGGGGGGATCTCATCAACGCTTCTCAATCCTTCAAGGGAGGTGCCAGGGGGATGGGAACAGTCTGTTTCCAGTGGTGCCCAGTGACAGGACAAGAGGGAACGGGCACAAACTGGAGCACGGGAAGTGCCATCTCAACCTGAGGAGGGCCTTCTCTCCTGTGCGGGTGGCAGAGCACTGGCACAGGCTGCCCAGAGAGGTGGGGGAGTCTCCCCCTCTGGAGCCATTCCAAACCCGCCTGGACGCCGTCCTGTGCCACTGCTGGAGGTGCCCCTGCTCTGGCAGGGGGTGGCACTGGGGGGGCTCCAGAGGGCCCTGCCAGCCCTCACCAGTCTGGGATGCTGTGTTTCTGTCAGTTTGCTTCAAAGTGGATCTACGGTGTGTGCTTGTCGTGCAGAGCCATCAGCACGTGGACGCAGGATTTAACGTCCAAGAAGCCATAAGAGACACAGCAACAGCCCCAGCTTCCCCGTGGTGCAGGGGAGAGGTTGGGCTGTGAGACCCTAATTCCAGCATTTAGTATTTTCCCACCATTTCCCTCTGACGGCTGTCAGGGTTGAACACCCCTCTGCCCGGCTCTGCCCCGGACTCGGTCCCAAGCCACGACCCCCCCGGGCATCCCCCCAACAGCATCAAGCTCATCCCTCGGGATGCTCTGCCCTGCCCCCCGCCAGGCCGCTCCCCCGAGAGCGAACTAATCCATTGAGTATTTAATTGATTCGTCATTTTCTGCCTTCCCCTTATAGGTACGAGTGTTTTCCTAACCCTTCTAATTCATGCAGGCTTATTTTTTCCACTGTGGGGCTTCCCCCCCACCCCCACCCCCGCGCACAAACAGACAAGATAGCTTAAGAGCTCTTATCTGCAAAGGAAAAAAAAATAGTCTTAATCCCCATTTAATAACATAATATCAGCAGGTAACATGTTCAATATGGCAAAGGAACTTCAGCACCGGGTCAATAGGGTAGCTATAATTTTTAGCAATAAACAAAGCCTGCTTTTAATTACTTCTGTGAAATTGCTTGATCCGTGCATGATTAAATATTCATTCTGTGTAACTAGACAGTTTCTTTGTATATAGATCCATATTAAATTTAGCTGGCATCCTGCCCACACAACACATCTAATAAATTCCTTTTAATGTGCTGCAGCTTTGAAGACGTTTTCCCTCCCCTCCTCGCCCCCATCTAATTTGTATAAATAGCTGATGTCTCTGCCTTACCTGGGCGACCGCGCGCTCGAGATGCACACATGGAATCTTTTAGGAAGGGAAACGACGGTATTTGGGGGAGACATGGGAAAAATAAACCTTCTGATCGCTCGGTGATGGATCTGCTAGGGGAAAAAGTGACTCTCAGACCTTGTTTTTTCCCTGGCTTGCCAGCTAACTACTTTGGCAGCGTGTGCAAGAGGCAAAAAAATCCCTCCTTTTAAAGTAAAGCCAGGGCTCATGTAAATATTTATGTAATATTTTATTACAATCTGAATTTACTTCTTGATTGAAAACATTTCCTAGTAACCTTCTGGAAAATCAAATTAATATGTAATTTAAGTGCCTTGATTTTTTTTTTAATATTTTTTTTTTTTAATAGCGGTTTCACCAGGACCGCTGATGTCCGTAGGTGGGGCAGAGGGGTCGGGTCTCGAGGGACGCCATCGCTGCGGGCCGCCCGCGGATGATGGTTTTCCAGCCCCGCTGCATCCTTGGGAAACCCCCGTCCTCCGTGGGGCTGGGGGCAGCTCAGCCCATCGCCAACAACCCCCCCCCCCCTCTTTTTCTGCCTCTTCTTAATTGCCTGAAGGCGCGTTGATCGATACGGTGCGATGCTGACCCGCAAGCGAGCAGGCACAGGCGTCTCACACGTGGGGCTGCGGTAATTAATAGGTTCGGGATGTTCACCCAAACGCCGCCAGCCCGCGTATTTCTTCCCATCGCCTGGCACAGGGACGGGGCTCCTGGCTCACGCCGAGGGACGTTCCCCCTTCCAGAAACGCCTTCAGCCCTCTGTGGGATGCGTGGGCTCTTGAGCAGGCTCCGTTTATCCTCTGCCGCTGACGCCAGTCCAAAAGGTGTAAATATTTGCATGAAAGAGGTGATGGGTGAGCTGCAACCGGGTGAACGCCGGCAGCGGGCTGCCGAGGGGTGGGGAGGGACTTTTCACAAGGGCGTGTGGTGTTGGGGCGAGGGGGAATGGCTTCAGACTGGAAGAGGGCAGATTGAGATGAGATCTGAGGAAGGAATGTTTCCCTGTGAGGGTGGTGAGCCCCTGGCGCAGGTTGCCCCGAGAAGCTGTGGCTGCCCCATCCCTGGAGGTGTTCAAGGCCAGGTTGGACGGGGCTTGGAGCAACCTGGGCTGGTGGGAGGTGTCCCTGCCCAGGGCAGGGGGTGGGATGAGATGATCTTCAATATCCTTTCCAACCCAAACCATTCTGTGATTCTATCTCTGCCTCAGCTGATGGGAATCACAGAGGAGAGCAATTTCCAGGCGATGCTCTCACAGAGTCCGGTTTGCACCTCCCACCCGACCTGTGGCGTAAAGGAAACCCTCAGCGGCACCTTCCCCTCCTCCATCCAGCGCTCAGGCGGGGAGCATCGACGGAGACACCCAGCCGTGATTTAAATGCTCCAAGTGATGGCAAAATGATTTGCCCACGCAAGTAGGACCTTTGAGGGTTGGAACTCGATGATCTTCGAGGTCCTTTCCAACCTAAACCATTCTATGATTCTATGATTTGTGCTCCTCTGTTTCCAGAAAGAACAACAAGACGGTCATGCGATCCATCAGTCAATTTGGGAGAGGGAGGAAGAGTTGCCTGAGCCAACTCTAACATCAGCAACACCTCCAAGGAGCAGATTAGGGTCCCCCAGATGCATCCGATGACCGTGGCGCTCCAGGGTCTCTCGGTGTCACCCATCTGCGGGTGCTCCAGCACCCACCGCTCCTGCCGTGCAGGTCTCCGGGCCGAGCCTCTGTCTCTCTGTGTTTCGTTTTCCACCAGAAGCCTCTTTATTGGTATTGCAAACTGAATGAAATAGCTGGCAGATTTTAAAATTAATCATGTATTTGTTCCTGTCATCAAGACCGCGTTGTTTAACGGAATCTAATTCGGCAGAACGTAATTGCTCAATGGGGGAAAAAAAAAATAAAAACATCTCTTAAATAATCAAATCTGCACCGATAAGGCCAAACCCAATGCTGCTTCCAAAGGCAGCAGCCAGACCAGTGGTTTGCCTTGTGGGTACAGCGCTCTCCTTGCCCGCGGGATGGGCTTGGGGGGCTGAGCACGGAGCCGCTGCCCAAAGCACAGCTCGGCACGTCCCCCGCTCCCCCCCTCACAGCCGAATTCATCTCAGGGATAGTCCGGTTTCTGACCGAACCCGCAATCTTAATTAGCGAGCCTGTGTTCCAGGCTGGGACCCGTGACGCGTTATCTCCCGTGGCGGCAGCTTCTCTGAAAGGCTTTCGCTGCTTTTCTCCCCCTTTGCCTTTAATCTCACATTCAGGCTTCTCCAATCAAAACAAAAGGATGTTTCATCTAATGAGGATGCCGCTAGTGTTTAGGAAGCATTATTTTTATTGTATGATAGAAGAAAAGAAAGAATTCCTTGGAGGCCCAGTACTTAAAGCCAGAGTAACAGACTGCTGTTAAATGTGCTTATAAGGGAATACAGGAGTTGTAACGGGCAGGCAAGTGAACTCAACGACTGGCAAGCCAATTAGCTTGCTTTAAGACATTGTATTCGTTAGAACGAAAATAAAGCCAAACTTTTTAAAGATAATTGCATCTTTTAAAGATCGGTATTCTCGATCCACAGTTGTCTCATAAATATGCATTATTATATAATCCTTTAAAAAAAAACCCCATGCTCCCATTAATAGGAGCACAAAAAGTACTCGAAGCGTTTGAATTTATGGCACGAAACGAAACAAACAAACAAACAAAAAGTAACAAAAGCAAAGAGATTTGACTCAAAAAGCTCAGCCTGGCGCTTGGCACGCCCGGGTGTCGTGGCGTGCCCGGTGCGGGGTGAGATGAGCCTTGGGAGACGAGGTCCTGCGGGGCCAGAGGTGGAAGGGACGGATCCTGCACCACCCCGGGAGCCATCGCCGAGCAGTGCCGGGCGGACCCTGCGGCACCCGGGACCCGGATCAGCACCGGGAATCGCCCCTGTGTATTGCAGGTAAGGGACCGCTGGGCTTTGGCTTCTGCCGGCAGCGCGGGGCGCGTCGCCTCTTGGCACGTGGCTGCGTGGTTTTGGTCACCCAACCACAATTGGGGTCACCCAACAGCAATCGGGGTCCCACCACAGCAATCGGGGTCCCCCGCGCTGTCCCTGTGCGCGTCCCATCCCGGTGCCGAGGGCGGTGACCTCCGTTAGCATCCTTCTCGCACCGAGATGCTTCAGCCCTGCTTCCACCCCGAGCAAACGTTTAGTCCTGAGCCTGAATGCTCAATTAGCGCGGGATCAGGAGCCGGGGGGACACCCGGCCACCGGGGTTGGGGGCTGCGGGGCTGCTCAGGGGCGATGGCTGAGGGCGGGGGGGATGCTGCCCCCAGACCCCGTCCCACGTGGCCGGGATTCCTCGCGCCCCCAGCCAGCAGGAGCCCCGAGGCAGCGGCTGCCGTCACCCGTGTCCCGGTGCCGAAGGGACGGGGAAGCGCAGGAGCAGAAGCTTATGGTAAATTTGGGCCAAAGTGGCGGTTTTTATCTCGCCCGAGCCAGCGCGGGGCCAACCGCAGCGTTCCTGCTCTGCCGCCCCGCGTCGGTCTTCCCTCCACCGAACCGCAGACTCGACCTTGTGCCTCACCTGCTGCTGCTCACCCGAACACGTACAGAGAGGCCGTTTGGGGAAAAAAAAGAAAATCTGGTATTTTCCAGCACTTGCTGTCCATTGGAAGCACAGACGTAGGGATACGTGGTAAATGTCGGCAAATGCCGCTGTTGGAAACCCGTCTGTGGGGTGGAAGAGGGGAACACGGGGTTGTTTAAGCCAGCAGAGCTGCAGGGCAGCGTCTGTGGGGTCCCCATCATCTGATTAAATTGGCTTCGGGGGGCGTTCAGGGGAGGACNAGGGGAACACGGGGTTGTTTAAGCCAGCAGTCCCCATCATCTGATTAAATTGGCTTTGGGGGGGGTTGAGGGGAGGAACCCCCCCCTGCGTTGCCCAGGGCAAGCGCGGCTGCGTGGCTCCCTGCGTCGCTCCAACCGTTTCCCGACTTTATAACCCGACAGAGAGCGCGGGATGACTTACCCGAAGTGGGAAAGTTTGAAACGGTCTTCATTTCGCCGCGGTGCCCAAATTTGCCGTGTCAACGGGCACGACGGCGAAATGAAGGTGGTCCCCAACCCCCTCTAAAGCGTCCTCGTGTGACAATTAGGATGAGCGGGAACTAATCAGATGTTGCCTTTTTGTATTTTTTTTTTAAAAAAACAAGAGAAAACATAAAGGGGGTTCTATTCAGGTTCTGCGTGCGGGGAGGCGGCGGGTCCCACAGAGCGGTGGCTTTTGAAGGGAAATCTTTTTCGGGAGGGATTTCGCGTCACCTTGCAGCCGGAGGGGCCAACACTGCATCAATCGGCGCTGCTAAAAATGAAAGCGTTGAGAAGGTGAATAAAGACAGAAAGGAAAATTTAGCTTCTCTTTGCCCTCCCCGCCCCCCCGAGGTGATAAGCGCCACCCGCGCTCCAAGCTTTGCTGGAACGTGGCGCTTTAAGACTAAACTACTGGAATTTGCTAGCGTGTGCGATTTGGAGCTTACGCTGTAAAAACCTGACTTAGCTGTCCCCTGGGGTTTTATTTATGGCTGTGGGAGAATAAGGCTGTCAAACGAAGAGCGTCGCCGGAAGAAAGCGCTCTGCGGTCAGTGCCTTACCTGGGAAACGCCGAAACCGCTCTTGTGTTTGAGTCCGACCGCTGACCTCTGCGCCGCTAGTGATGGGAGGGGGTTCCCCCCCAAAAAACCCTGTGATTTTGGGGTGACATGTCATAGAATCATAGAATGGTTTAGGTTGGAAAGGACCTTGAAGATCATCGAGTTCCAACCCCCCTGCCATGGGCAGGGACACCTCCCACCAGACCAGGCTGCCCAAGGCCACGTCCAGCCTGGCCTTGAACACCTCCAGGGATGGGGCCTCAACAACCTCTCTGGGCAACCTGTGCCAGTGCCTCACCACCCTCACAGTGAAAAACTTCTTCCTAATGTTCAATCTAAACCTGCCCTCTTCCAGTTCAGTCCTGGTGTTCCCAAGGACCGACCGCACCGGTGGCTTTTGCTGCACCAGGAGGTTGTTTCCCTCCTGCTCTCTCCCTCCTTACCTGCTCAATCGAGATTTAAAAGACCTACTTAGGTGCCAGACAAGATGAGACATGAGTTGATCAACGTACGTATGGTACTTTGAGAACATGAAGCGCAGGCGTTAATAAATCATTGTTGTGTTATAACTGAAGTGCTGTAGGTTCAACCTGACGCCGCGGCGCAACGCCGACTAAGTGCAGCGCGACACGGAGCCGGCAGCACGTTCCCGCTGCTTATTTTTCCTCGTTATTCCGGTAATAAGTTGTTGTTATATGATAAAACAGGATAATTAGCAGCTACCTTTTGGAAGGCAGCTATAAGCAACAATAGCGGGTTGAATTAATTTTCTGCCATTTTTCTTTCTTTTCCAATCTCTCTCGGGGTAAATAGGTTCCCGCGGCTCTCTGCCATTTTCTATTCACTCCAGGCTCCGTTAAGAAAATGCAGCTTCAGAATGGAGCGTTTTGTCTCTTTTGCGACCTGCGGATGCTGCGTGTGCAGTTGGGAACGTGCTGCCGCAGGACGATGTCCATCAAGCTGCGTCCGACACCGCCTTCGGGACCTGGACCAGATTATATTTTTTTTTCCTTCTCTCTGCCCTTTTGGTGTCTCCAAAAGTGAGGGCTTCTGGGGAGAGCCTGGGGGCCGGGCTGGACCGGGGCAGGAGCAGAGGAGAGCGCGGGGCGGCAGCAGCATCCACGGCACTGGGCACGGGCGCCTGGGACCGCTCGTGCCTCAAATTCGCCGTGCAAAGTCTGCTAGCAACACACGTGTGCTCTTGGCTGGCTGATCTGCATGGGCAATTACCAAAATCACAGCTGTAAATGGGGTAACCGTGTGGAAAAGCTTAACGGGACTCACCACGTGCCGGCAATAACCTGATGTCGGCGCGTGCATCACCCGCAGCGCCGCGCGCGCATGGGATTTGCAGCAGGGCAGGTCCTGCTCCAGCGGCTCTGCCGGTCCGGGAGGGCACCAGAGGGACAAGCGTGGCCGTCCGTCTGTCTCCAGAGCGGCCATCGAGGCCAGCGACCTCGCCAGGTCCCGCCAGCAATGCTGCCCGTGGCTTTCTCCGGCCGCGCAAGGGGCGTTGGGGCAGCACGGCGGCACCGTCCCACCGGCCGGGGGGGTACGGAGAGACGGAGCGGCGCCAAGGGAGACATTTGGACGTGACAGCAGCACTGGAGGTGGCCTGAACTTTCTGGAGGCTTTAAAGCTCCAAGTAAGCATTTCAATAATCTTACCTCTATTTATTTTCGCTGCCGTACGGCTGCTCCGGAAAGGGCCAGAGAGATTTGAAAATTGCTCCCGATTAGGAAACGTCAGAGCATCATCCAGCGCAGCGCACATTCTTTTTCTCTCTGTCTTAGCTATGCGCTAAACCCATGGAAATTGGATTTATAATGGAAGTGCTGGGACAGCCTTTGCTCCCGCACTGCTACTGGCTGCGGCTGCGGTGTGTTTCTGGTGCATCTTTCCCTCCCTCCCTCCCGTCTCCCCCAGCAGCGGCGGGTGCTGCGCCTCCCCCGGCATCTCCCCTAACGCCAGCGCGTTTAGGAACCCAACGGCCCTCCCTCGAAACACCCCCTGCCCTGGCAGGTACCCCAAGCTCCCTGACTCACCTCCCGGGCTGTCCCCAGCCCTCTCGCGCTCCAAATCACGGAGATTTCCCTTCTTTTCCTCTCCAGGAGGTGCAGCTCTGCTGCCGGCCCTGCGAGGTCCTCCCGCGGCGCCCGCAGGACGGCTCCCACCGCCCACATCCTCAGACATCAGCTGAAGCACGGGCGGCCCTGGGAACTCACCCCATGTGACAGGACATGCCAGGGGCAAGGAAGATCACGCATGCGTTGTGAGTCCCACCAGGCTTTTTCCATGGCTGGACCCAGATTTTGGTGGCTCCTCATTTTTGCTTTGCCCGTCTGTGGTGGCCGTGCCGTGCTGAGCTCGTTTCCACGGGGGGGTGACACATCCTGGACCTCTCTTGGCCATTTCATGCTGACAAAACTCCTTGGCTCATTGTAGGGTTTCACCAGGGACATGAAATGGGGGTGTCCCCATGACGTGGCTCTGAGGAACGCGTGCTCCTGGCCATTGCTCCACACTTCTCCTCCCAGCTGCTGGTTTTGCAAAGTGCTCACTTGTTTGGAGAAGTTTGGCTTAAAACGTTTCTCATCTTTGGTGTGAAACTGCCAGAAAGTGATTTCCTGAGAGGAACAAAGCTCGAATGGTTTCGATCCCCGGGGATGAGGTCTCTTCCCCAGGCATTTGGGCTCCCCATGCAGAGCTCGCGCTGCCCATGGCTGCGGCAGCATCGGCGCAGGGGCTGGCCTGGAGAGCCCAGCAAGGGCTTTAGCACGCGGCAAAAGACCTTACCGGTGCTTTAATGGCAAATCGTCTTGTTCTTACCTCCTGTTACTGGAGGAGATAGCGGGGGAGATGCATTATGGGGTTTCCTTCCGGAGACATTTTGCTTTATGGTTGGTTTCATGCGCTGGTGTGACTGGAGCAGCCCACCGCGTCGCTGAGCGCTGCCTAAGTAGGGCCTGGCATTAAAGAATAATGCTAATTTTTCTTAAGGGTTGGCAGTGCTAATGGCTTTTTTGATTACGCTGCACGCTTCGCTGTTCTGCTTGGCCAGCAAAAGAACAGACACGTCCTGAGTAAACGTGCAGCGCTCCGAGGGGAGGAGAGGAAGGGGCAGGGATGCCCTCACCCACCACTCCGCGGTGGCCACGGTGGCACGGCATTGCCAGGTGACAAGGATGGGTCACCCCTCCTCACACAGCACCGTAAATCTCACTTGCTCGGCGTGTTCATCAAACTGGCCCTATCTCATTGGGGTTTTTTTTTTTCCCTGGGGTCACCGGAAAGTTTCCCGGAG
>VUYV01000354.1:717019-776799 GCA_008711295.1 Anarhynchus alexandrinus | reverse complement strand
AATTGTCTAAATGCCAATAAATTGTTGTGTGTTCCTCACGCCATA
Organism: Anarhynchus alexandrinus; assembly: GCA_008711295.1. NCBI lineage: Eukaryota > Metazoa > Chordata > Aves > Charadriiformes > Charadriidae > Anarhynchus > Anarhynchus alexandrinus. Next base: position 776,754 of record VUYV01000354.1, on the reverse strand, counting down.
GCAGTGGAGGTGGGGAGGCAGCGCAAGCAACGCGTGCTGCTGCCAGCCCTGCCTGCAGCCACGGGGTGCCGGCCCCGTCAGAAGGGATGGTGGAACCCTGGAGCTCCCGGGGACGGACAGAGAACAGCAGTGGAAGCGACAGCAGGAAATGTGTTTGACTGCAGGGCTGGGTTTTTTCCATTGTAACATCTCTTTATTGAAAGGAATATAAGTAAAAATTAAAATCCCTGCTAAGTCAAGGGCACATTCAGCCGTCACTTTCACCGGCTGACCGTTACCCGAGGCCAGGGTAGGTCGGGTGCAGAAAGCCGTGCGCCTCATCCAGAAATAACTCTGAAGTAGGAAGAAACTATTTTCCATACCTGTTCCCGTGTGCCTTTCCACATACTCAGGAATAGTCACACCGTTTCACCGTTTCGTTGTTTATGAGCCTAGAAACCGTGTGTTCATGTAAAATAAACTAGGAAACCTCTGCTGCAGTGTTTTCACGTCGAGGTGGGACTTTGGTAGGCTTCATTGTCATGCAGCGTATGGTACTGCGAAGGAAAAAAGGAGCGTGAAGAAATTACCCAGTGAAACAGAAGAAACTCTTGTTCTCATCAGTTTTGATTGAAGGTGGGAGGTAGTGGAAGCAACACAGTAAAAGCTAATTCAAAATATTGCTGCAGATGATAACTCCCCGCTTCATTTTTCTGCAAAGGTAATATATCCCCTTAAAATTAATAAATATTTCTAAAACCTTAGCCCAGTTTATAGGCAGACAGCAAACGCATTGGAGTGGAGGTCTGGCTGAGCTGGACAGTCTGGAGAAGTGACAGTGGCCGGGAGCGTGCCTGTGCCGGTGTCCTGCGGGTGGTTCACCTTTTGACGTTTGAAAAGTGTCAATCTGTTGGGCAAAAATTGGTCAGAAGGCAAAAATTCCCATTTATTCTGCAAATGTTGAGTGTGGAGAACGCTGCCCCAGCGGCAGGCTGGGCGCAAAGGGCCGTGGGGCGGCGCACGCCGGGTGCCGTGTCTGGTGCCACCTCCTCGGGGCAGGAATCACATTGCCGAGGAGGTACGGATGGAATGCTGATATTCTTTGCTAAAGAGATATTTGGTAACTAATGGAGACAGAACGCTTTTTCCATGTTTCCTCTGTTGGTGTGTGGAATTCGGCTGCAGCCCCCGTCTCGGGGAAAGAACTCATTTCCAGGCAATGGAGTAACAAATGGAGAAATAACATCACTTTTGTCTACGGCATCCTTCCTCCAGTCTCCTCTTGATCAAATGGCAGTCTTGTTGTGTGGCCTAATATAACACACAGCTTGTTTATCTTGTCCTTTAATGCTACAGAAGGGTGACTGACACTCCCCTTGAAGTGCTCAGTTATTTGGAATTAAATGTAACCAGACTGCATACATGTTTGGGACAGAAAACCAGCTTTGGGGAAGTTTCCCCGGAATTTCACGTAACAGGGGAAAGAAAAAGGGGATGATGAAGGGATCCAGGCAGGCTGCTCGGTGGAGTTGTCACGGGGGGTGTGGGACCCACTGCAGCCGCTCTGTGCCGCGGCCAGGAGTGACGGAGGGGCCGGGGAGCTCCCGGTGTGCCCCGTGCTCTGGCGGCACTGGGACCCGGCTGGCCACAGGGCAGGGGAAGGACGGGAGAAAGACAAATGTTACTGTTCTCATTTTGTGGGTGGGATGCAGGAAATCGGGTACAGACCTTCAAGTCCAGTAGAGTAAAGCTCTGCTTAGTATTAGTCAATATAGTGCTCTTCTGCCCAGCGTTAAGCAGATAATTAAAACCACTGATTGCGTCCTGAGGGGGGTGAAGGTGGGTGACGAGGCGGCTCGATGCCGGGCATCTTCCTTCGCCGGGGCTGTGGCCAGCTCCTGTGAGCGAGACTCGCAGCGTCTCTGCCCTGGGACTTAAACTAATTAGCAGATGGAAGGTACACTTACGGGGACAATTCTGCAAGAAAGTGGAGGAGAGAGGGAAAAACAGCTCTGGGAGAATACACTGACACAGACTGCCAAAATCCATCACTACGTGCATGACGTTATTAATGAGGAATATAAACAACATGCTAGGCCATCATGATTGATAAGACAATAAAAATCTTCCTAACAGCTTCTGAGGTCTTGCTGCTGCTGTTAATTATAGTCAAGCAATTGAGTGCGGACTGCTCTGTGGGTGACGGAGCGTGCCCTCCCTGGAAGTGCAAAGCCGCCTTATTTCCTCCCGTACTCGGGGGGCAGCGAGCGAGCAGCCGGATGAACTGGTTTCATTTAGGGAGGAGGAGAGTACACGGAAAGCGTGTGGGTTTGGGACCATTTTCTGTGCCGTTACCAACTAGAACGGGCTCTGTTTCGAAAACCCCCGTGTCGCCCGGCAGTGAGATGGGCAACACCGCCGCGTGGTTGCGCGGCGCTGGCTGCGCTGGAAGAGCTTTGCTGCGTGGCTGCAGCCCGCGGACTCACCCGGCAGCAGCCACCGCGGCCTCGGCAGCAGCGGGACGGCTTCCCCGGCCCTGCCGTGCCTGGGGACCGCTCGCAAGTGCTCCTGCCGCTCCTTTCAACGCTTTTCTTGGTCACGGTCTGAATAATTTAAGAGCTAGCGATAATAGCAATAATTTAAAGTTCAGTAATAAAGAGACTCGATGTGTGCTGTTACTACTTCAATTGTATCTATTTAAAACTTTTTTTTTTTGCAATGCCCACAAGTGTTTTGTTGTGTTGGTTTTTTTTTAATAAAAGAGTGTGTTAAATGCATACATTATGAAACTCTTACAGAAAAAGACTATACTTAGTCTGTGAGCTATTCTCGGGAACGAATACATTTTCCTTAAAATTTATTTTTCTGTGAGTACTTTGAGACCTCTGAGAATGTTAAACCAAGAGGTGGTCAGTATGGATATCTGCTTGATTTCATTGTTCCGACAGTGACCAAACGGGAAGATCTTAAAATATGTTGTGGACTTCAAGCCGTAGCCTGCTATTCAAAGCTGGGCTGATGCTAAGGGACAGAGCAGAGCCAGTCCCTGTGTCAGCACCGCGGTGGCTGGGCTGACTTTTGGGGGGCATCTCAATGCCTCCCACCCGGGACCGAGATGCTCAGCCTGACCCAGCTGGCGACAGCGGCGCAGCCCCATGCCGGTCAGCTCGTCTGCACGCCGAAGCGGGAGTGATGCAGGAACGAAGGCGCGAGGTGGATGTTGGTGGGTGCTGCAGCGATACTGGGACAGTCCGCAGGTCCTGGGGTAAAGCTTTCGCCAAGTGTTTCAAGACCCGTGCGAGCACTCATCACCTGCTGCTGCACGAGCCCAAAGGCAGCAGCCTGGAGCTGTGACCCAGAAAAGGCTTTGCTTTATTAAAAGAAAAAATTAGCGCCACTCAGTGTTATTTTGGTCAAAAGTCTGAATCAGAACGAGCAAAACATTTGTTCGTTTAAATGGGGAAACGGCAGGAGGCACATTTCGGAAATGAGCCAAGCCAGGTTTATCCTCATGGACCGGTCACCGGCAGTTGTTCTCCCAGCTCTGTTCCTCTCTCACTGAAGGCTCTGAAATCCCCACCGCTCCTAGCGGAGGACACAGAATCTGGGAAAAAGTGTTTGCTTTCTGTCGCTAAAGATCTGAACTATTATTTTCCTCAGGGCGTTTGAGCCTCCTGCGTCCCCGGGAATGCGTTATTCCTGCTGAGCACAGGGTTGCTATAACGACCAGCTTGGCTGCCTCCGGCGCGCTCTTCCCTGTGCCATAGGTGCCGGATCGAGCAACGAGCTTTGCGCATGAATTCGTACCTCCTCCGTTATATTTTATCTTTCTGCGTGCTGTTCAAAATTACAATGGCTTATTGGTTACTCGCCGTGCAGGATATTATTTATTTATTTATTTATTTCAGATTGGATGACACAGAAGTAAATCAGGGGATAAATTAATAAGTTAGGGAATAAATCAGACATTGTGAGCTAGAAGTAAATGAAAAATAAATTAGAGAATAAATCAGACATTAAGACATCAGCGGTGCTCTATCATCTTTGTATGGAAAAACACGGAATGAACATTGGATGCTTTTGTTTGGGTAACAGTCCAAATCAAAAAAGCCACATTTGCAAATACTAAATCCTGTTGCACTTTGCACGTAATTTAAAGATCTCAAAATGAAGGAATGCTTTGATTTTTCGGAAAAGAGAGAGGAAATTACTAACAATAGTGAGACTAATTTGAGTTACAAACCGGGCTCCGGTGAAGCGTTCCTTGGGCTCGTTGCTTTGTCACATTCAGGTTTTACCTGCCAGTGAGAACACGAGGAACATTTTCAAAAGAAAAATCCCCCAAACCAAATAGCAGTTACTTATCTAATTAGTCACCAAGGGCACCATGCTAGCAATATTTACATGAATTCTCAACCTATGAATAATTTGGAGGTTTTTCCAGACTGTCGTGGAGTTAATTCATCGCCATCTGCATTGTTTGTTCCAGAACTTTGTTTATTGCTGGCTCAGATTTCTCTGGGTTGGATTCGCACCCATCACTAGGTAACTGTAAAAATATTGACAAATCACAGACATCTTTCAGATTTGAGTGATTGCACAGCCAAATGCTGATCATAGAATTACAGAATGGTTTGGGTTGGAAGGGACCTTAAAGCTCATCCAGTGCCACCCCCTGCCCTGGGCAGGGCCACCTCCCACCAGCCCAGGTTGCTCCAAGCCCCGTCCAACCTGGCCTTGAACATCTTCAGGGATGGGGCAGCCACAGCTTCTCTGGGCAACCTGGGCCAGGGGATCACCACCCTCACAGCAAAGAACTTCCTCCTAATATCTCATCTCAATCTCCCCTCTTTCAGTGTAAAACCATTCCCCCTCATCCTGTCACAACAGGCCTTGCTAAAAGGGTGTCCCCATCTTTCCTGATACTTTGGCATTCACTGTTTTACTATTTAAAAGCTTTTGTTCTCCAATCTGTATTGTATGACTCGTGCAGCCAACAGTGCACGGTGAGTACCGAACAGCAAGCAGAGATGGAGAAGGGCTGATGGCCCTGCTGGGTGCTGCCCTGTGTGGGCATGGACATGGATGTGAGCAGGGATGTGGGCATGACATTGGCATGGATGTGGCATGGATGTGGGCATGGGCATCACATGGGTGTGAGCATCATGTGAGCATGGATGTGAACATGGATCACATGTCCATGGGCGTGGACATGGACATTTCAGCAGACACTGGTGAGGAGTGAGGGCATGAGTAGGCATGAGTAGGCATGAGTAGGATTCAGGAGATGTTTATATGCGATGTGAGTGTGAAAGAGGGCTGGCTCCGTCAGTTGGTACCTCACCTGTGGTGGCTCCGTCTGTGCCAGGTGCTGCTGGCTGCCTGGGGCTGTGTACAGAATCAACTCATCTCCAGCTCCTTTCTAGTTGACTTGAAACCTTGGCCACTGTTCCGCCTGCAATGGCTGGACCTTGCCTGGGGTCAGGTGTTTGGAGGCTCAGCTAAGCCTTGAAAAACCTTTAGCAGCATCTAGGAAAGTATGCACTTTTCCCAGATGCCAGAAATCGTTTCTTGGGGACAGAAATTCCTTTGTCGTGTAAAAACAAATTTATGTTGAGGAAAAGCCATGCTCTAATGTGATGGTGATGATCATCGCCCTAATACAGCTTTGACCTTTTGCTAAATTAGTGTTTGTCAATATTTCCTAAGTTAGTTGCATGTACTTTGTGGCTCCATAATTTCCTACCCGTTTGTTGATACAGTTACTGGCAGTATATTTCTGCTTGTCTCAAAATAGAAACACATGATACAACCTACCATTTAACCTTAAAACTGTGGAGGAAAAAAAACGTTAAAAGCAAACTGTCTCTTTCAGAGGTTTCACCTACTTTAATAATATTAGCTTTAGAAATAGTAGCTGAATAAATAATGACATTAATGATCTTAAGAGGAGATACCATCGGGCCCAACATGCGGGTTGCTTTCCTCCTTTTTCTATGTTTCCCCTTAATTAGAGATGATTAAATACCATGATTTTCATAGAATCATGAAATGGTTTAGGTTGGAAGGGACCTTGAAGATCATCGAGTTCCAACCCCCTGCCACATTTTCTAAATATTTTCTCCATCACTCAGTATTGCTGATGGTCTCGTCCACATGCGTTCTCGGCAGGACATGGAAATGCAGACCTTTTTTCCTGGAAAAGCCTGACACACCGGGTCAGACCTGAGGTCAGGCATCGCTGTGGATGTTCCCCCTGGGGGACATGCTGCTCATGCTGCCCCATTGCCCCGGCCCTGTTTTTGGGTGCAGACTCCCGTTGCTCCATGGGGCTCTTCAGCAACAGCCCGGGGAACCGCTGTTGAGGTTCCTGGCTGACTGAAGCTGGGGCAGGATGGCTTTGGGGTTTTTTTCCCTGTGTGTTTAATGATGAGCTCTGCACCATCCCTGCCGTGGGGCGAAGGGCAGGAGAGCTGACCGGGGAGGGAGGATGCTGCCGGAGGCATCTGCCCCAAGTCTGAGCACCCGCTTGGTGCGAACAACACCCCCCGTCACCCACCAGCTGTGCGTGACCTCTCTGCGCTTCTACACCCCTCTCCTTTAAAAAAAAACCCCAACCTTCAGCCAGCTTGGGAGAAGAACCCCATTTAAGCAGCAGTGTTGCGGGCCATCTCGGGATGGCACATCGAGAAGCGGGGGTTTGTACCTGCGGATAGATAGAGCACAAATGAGTAGCTTGTTAATCTGTGAAACTCTCAGAAATAAAGATGTCGATGTGGAATAACACCTACCAGAAGTGATTATTGTGACAGCAGAGTCGTTTGAAGGCGCTCCCCGCCGTTCAGGGCCCCTCGTGTCTCCGCCGGTGCCCTGGTCCGCTGGCGCGCGCGTTGGGAGCGGGGCTGTCAGAGTTGTCACAGCGGAGCAGCCGTGCAGCGGTAAACCGTTTTGATGCTCGGCGAAGCGTGCAATCAGAATTACACAACATGAATACAGCCTTTCTTGGGATATGTAAATAAACGCACAAAGAATGCCTTTATGTGTAATTCACTTGTTCCTAATAATATTTGTTTGTGTGGAGGATAATAAAGTGTAATCATTGTTAAATTCATAAATGGAGTTAATCCCTGGCATCTGTCATAAATATGGAAAGATTTTGAAAGCTGCTGGATCCGAGGCTTGATTGTGAGCGTGTCCTGCTTGAAACTGGGAGGGAGTGGACTTGGCCCCGAGTGAGGCGAAGTGGCAGGAGGCAGCGATGGGGGTCCCCGCATGCTCTGCTGAATGGGGCTTGGGGACTTGGGAAGGACATTGAGAAGGACAATGTGAAACTCTTTCCTCTCTGAAGACCAGTCCTAGGACAAGTATTTTGAAAACAGTGTGTTTGTTCGTGGTTTATAAGGGCAGAAGAGATCCATCAGTTATTTACTGCACTCTCTCTGTATCACAGAAAAGAAAGTCTCATCGCTCGCCCTGTACCTTTGCCCAGGTCTTTGACAGAACTGTAGACTCAGAGAGTCACAGAATCTTCTAGGTTGGGAGGGACTTTTGAGATCATCGAGTCCAACCATCAACCTAACACTGCCCAAACCACCACTAAACCATGTCCCTCAGCACCACATCTACCTGTCCTTTAAATACCTCCAGGGATGGCAATTCCACCATGTCCCTGGGCAGCCTGTTCTGGTGCTTGATAACTCTTTTGGTGAAGAAATTTTTCCTAATATCCGTCCTAATCCTCCCCTGGTGCAACTTGAGGCCATTTCCTCTTGTCCCATCGCCTGTTCCTTGGGAGAAGAGACCGACCCCCCCTCACTACACCCTCCTTTCAGGGAGCTGTAGAGAGTGAGAAGGTTTCCCCTCAGCCTCCTCTTCTCCAGGCTGAACATGTCCCCTTTCAGAGAGGCACCCGGCTTGCTCTGTAGAGAGCCGGCAGCTGGGACGCTGCTTCCCCAGGCACTCCTTCCAGTGCTGGCTTGGCTTTGCTGTACTTCTCATCTGTATTTATTAGCTTTCAGCAATTGCTTCCACTCAGGGCTTTCTTNCATTGCATTGCCGGTGTCGCCCCATGGCAGCCCAGGCACTGTCCTGGGGGAGGAGCGCAAAAGCACTGCCTTTGCACAGGCAGTGAGCAAAGCTGGAGAGAGGTTTCCCTCCAGAAGAGGGGAGGGCAGGTATGTTCCTCAGTAGGACCATTACAAAAGTTTGGGATGGGCTCTTTCTGGCTCACTGGAGCTATTGCTGGGCTCCACGGACCCCAGTTTGGGCGGGAGGGGAGGTGTGGGGACCGTCCTCCCGAGCTGCTCCCAGCAGCAGAATTCAGCGCTCCCCGAGTGACTAAGTGAGGAGCTTCAGCGTGAGTCGCGGGGCTGCAAGAAACCCCTGAAATAAGAAAATAACCTGTCCTTTGAGGATCGTTGCTGCGTGTTTCTCTGGACGGCAAACCCCTTTCCTGGCTGAGGAGCAGTGTGAGTGGCACAGCCTGTGAGGAAAGAAGCGTTGGGGCCTGGGGAGAAGTTTTAACGAGAAAAATGCCATTCAGAACAAATAATACACATACCTGGTATTAACCGTGCCGGGATAGGAGCTCCGCACCTCCGCTCTCCCTTTTGGTAAGGGTTCCCAGCGCTCCTCCCTCGTTCCCGAGCACCCAAACCAGCTGCCCGCGGGCTGACGCGCAGTGTTGGGCTCTCCATCAGTTCGGTGGTTCCCATGGCATTCATTACGGAAAACACAACAATTGCCGAAATTAAACTTTAAAAACAAGCCTGCAAATACAGCCACCTCACAGATACATCAAAATTGCCCATTTCCAACAGAGCAGCTGTTCATGTGCGTCTTCATGCGTTGCTTGTCCATCCGTGGTTTCGTACCTGCAGCTGTAGGAATCTCTCATCTCAAGCTTTGGAGGTGCCTTTAGGCACGTTGGGATTCACATGATCAGCCAGAATGCCTGGCCTTTTACAGCACTCTTTGATTTGCAGTGAAGATTTGTCATATGCCTATTCTTAGCCTTTAAAAAAAAAAAAAAAAACCAAAACTTTAGTAAGCTGAACAATATTTTCAACTGCTTCGCTTACCGTTTTTAATTGCTAACTCACAAATATCCAGATGGCCACAGACAGAAACGGAACCAACTGGAGCAATTAGAGGCCACCGATACCCTGTAGCCTCCCGTTCGGAATGAACAGCAGCCCTCCGAGGCTGAAAGCAGGTGGCTCACTTCCTTCTCATCATTTTTCATTTTTGTTTACCTCTGTGTTCTCAGACACAGGTCAGGAGTGAAACTGGAAGAGCTAGAAATACCCTCAGGAAATACAGTCTAGAAAAAAGGGATTGTTAAGACTTGTCCTCTCCTTGCATGGACCTCAGCCGTCATTTGGGTGTGCAAATAATAACGAACGCAGTAACATTTAAAAAGCTTGCTCTAGTGAGCGAGTTACCTATGGAAACACGTGTAAAGAAGCTTGTGCCCGCTCAGAGGCGGCGCATTCTTTGGGCTCTCGCTCACGCCACCCAAAACTTGTCCTGCCGATTCATAGCGTCATAGAATCATAGAATGGTTTAGGTTGGAAAGGACCTTGAAGATCATCGAGTTCCAACCCCCCTGCCATAGGCAGGGACACCTCCCACTAGACCAGGCTGCCCAAGGCAGCCTGCAACTTCTTCCTTCAACAACCCTACAACCCAACCCAAAGCCTACAGCTTCTTCCCTACAACGTCTGTGCCTGCCCCTGAGCACGCCTTGGCCTCCGCCGGGGCCGGGGCTGGCAGGACAGGCGCTGCTCAGCCGCGCACGCTCACCGCCTCTCTGCCCTCGGGGGAGTCCCCTCGGCTGGGACTCGGTGCTGCAACCCTCCTTCTCTCCTAACACTCTGGGGATGGTAACAGAACTTCTTGCCGTTGTTAAATGTGAACAAACAGCACTTTGAGGGAACGCTTAATGATTCGGTGACATCCATAAAGGCAAAAATTTGCTCGTAGTTTACTGAAATCAGTTACCTGTCAGTTGTTTCCTTTTAAGCTTACATTTACAGATACGGTGTTCTGAAACTGCGATGCAGATGCTGAAGGAATTAAATGAGCTGGGACTTCGTACGCTAGCCGGAGGAGAAGTCTCACGTTGTGCAACATTAGCGGTGCAGGGGCGAGGGTTTCTTCAAGTTAATTAAGTTATCATCAGTTAAATGCAGATGACTGAATGTCTACAGTAGGATGCTTTCACTAAAAACTTTCCCGCGCTCTCCCAGACAGACACTGAAGGCGATAATGCCCACGTTGCCGTTAAAACAAATCTTGCCATAATGAATATGTGTGTCGTTAGATCCCAGCATATACATGGATGTGTACATATATTTATTGTGTACACACGCATCTGTACCGGTGACCTACACTTTGATACTGTCTATGTGAGTGGGTCTCCGTGTCTTCATGTACATTATCAGAGAAACATCAGGAATCCACAATTAAGTGAAAGTACAAATCTTTCCTTTTACTGTTTATCCCTTTCCTTTATTGTTTATCCTTTCGCAGTACTGAAACAAGGGACTGGCGCATTCAGGAAGAGCAGCAGAAATTGCTCCTGGCCGTGGAGCATCTTTCTGCGGGTGAAGGTCGCCCATGGGGTCCCGGGCACCGTTGGGGACCGAGCGCTGACCCGTGCTGTGCCGTGGCGATGGAGCGGGGTGGCTGGCATGGTCCGTGGCGTAGGAAATGGATGTGCCTAAAAATCCCATGCTTTGCACACGTATCACTGTGCAGACCCGGGGAAACCCCAGCGCCCGGTGTTGATGGAAGGGCAGTACTTACTGTGGCCACGCAGCCCCGGGCGTGGGAAGCCCTGGCCTTGCCCTGGCACCGGCGCTTACCCGAGCGGGGAGCAGACACGGGTCCCGTCCTTTTCTCCCAGGCTTGTTTAGTATTTCATCCATGGCTCGTTAATATAAAATGCTGGAATGGCTGGAAAATCATATTAATTTTCACTCCTTTTTCTGGCCCAGTGAGTATCTAATTAATCATGTCAGCAGCACTCCATAGCAACAACTGGTACAAAATGAGATCAGATTGTTTGGTTTTACTCTGTAGACATTGGACCAGTTTTAGGATGAAAAAAAAATCAGGTTTTGCATTTTTTTGATGAAAAAGATGTATTTTTTCATCCCCCTCCTGAGTACATAAAAAGTGTCTTTTTTTCTCCTCACTCTTGATTAGATTCCGTCCAGGCTGATGGCTGATTTCATGGTTACAGTAATGAAGACTGAAAATTACATGGTCACAAAAGTTTGGTTCTTTCTACTAGAAACGCCTGACTGGCTAATCCATAAGAAAAAAAACCCTTAATTCTCCTACATGTTGTTTGTCTTTAAATAATTGCTAAAGAGGTAAAGAGAGAATCTGGGTTTGCCCTTTAACTAGTTCTCCCCCACAGAATATGCAAAAATAACAGCTGTAATTCAGGAAATCACTCAGCTCCTGGAGCCTGGGCACGTGTGCCAGGAAGATGCGCTAACAGACCCCAGAAGAGCCACTGTTGCCTGCTGGCACTGCCGGGTGATGGGGGTTAATGATCCGGCACAGAGCAGACACTCTTTTGTAGGACTTTCTGTAGGACTAAAAATTTAAGACTGGATGACCTGTTAAGCTTTGGTTTCCAAATTCTCAATTCTTTAATTTTGTGTTAGCTTGAAATATTGAATTTCAGAATTAAAAAAAAATCAAAATCAAACCAAAACAAACATCAAGTAATCAGATATATGTAAACAGAAGGAAACCTATCATTAGTGGGGAAAGATACTCTGAGCTCAATCATTAGGTACCACTTCAACCAGGGTCGCGATGTCAAATCTTATTACCCTTTCCTGATACTAACGGATGTTTCTTTTCTTTTCAAGTTGGTATTTCACAGGGAACACTCTTTAGATGTTTTGTGTGTTTCTACATGTAATATACCAAATGAAAAGACAAGTGTACGTTATAAAACAAGGCTACTAGGAGACACGTGACTTTAATAATCTTTACTGTTCAGAAGAAGCAAATTTCTATACACATTTGAAATTCAATAAAATACTAAGAAAACAAAAAAAAAATCTGAATCCATAAAACCGTAAACAACCTTAGCTGTGCTCCTTCTGTGTGACGACAAAAGATTAACAAAACTCAAGTCTGCTTGGGAACTTCTAGAGTAACCTCAGAAGACCTAGGAGAATACGTGGAGTTGGAATTCCAACCCAGCTCAGTATCTACAGCCTCTAGAAGCACATACTGTAGCAGTAATGAGACCTATAATCAAACTAGGTACCTATTTATATGAGTTCATTGCAGAATACCCATAAATTTATAAACATCAAAGAACATATTTGCTGCTGGGACACCATTGTTGTTATTATTATCATTATTATCATCGTCAGTTCGAAACTATCAGCCATCGCCTTGCTGTCATTGCTGTCCCTTGTTTTCTTCATCAGCTTTATACCTGACGGTAGTGGAGCACTTGCTTTACAGCGTATGGACATCTCTTTTTTTCCAAAGACCTTCGGATCCAACAGAGCACTTGAGACACACACTTCTTACTGAAATTGTATCATCCATTGAAGATTAAGCGAGATGCCTAAATACTGTTGTGCTTTAGCAATTACCGTTCTTGCAAGACTGCACCGTGTCGGTACAGAGGGCAACACAAAATTATACTCTGGAGTAGGACAAGGGAGAGGAATGGATGCAACAGAAGTAGACAAGCTATTAATGTCCATATTAATATTTTTATTCCCACCTAATTCCGTAAGTAATCTTACTTGCTTGGTTATACTTCTTAAGGAGTATATTAATAGTTACTCTAAAAAAGTAACTACACCCTTAAATAGATAATTAAAACTGATTTGGTTGGGACCCTGAGATTAACAGCCTGGCTGCAGTGAAACAGTCTGAGGAGTGAAGAGCTTGCGGTGCCAATACCTTTTCTTAACATCAGCAAAGAAAACATTTAATGTTATTATTTTCTGTGGGAAACTTTTCATGTGAATATACCTATTGTGGACCTTTGGAAGAGAGATGAAGTACAGTTGGCAGAATTGCACATAGAATAGTCTGGCACATGTCAGGTACCGTTATCATAGAATCACAGACTCTTGGAATGGTTTGGCTTGGAAGGGACCTTAAAGCTCATCCAGTGCCACCCCCCTGCCCTGGGCAGGGACACCTCCCACCAGCCCAGGTTGCTCCAAGCCCCGTCCAACCTGGCCTTGAACACCTCCAGGGATGGGGCAGCCACAGCTTCTCTGGGCAGCCTGCGCCAGGGGATCACCACCCTCACAGGAGAGAATTTCTTCCTCGTATCTCATGTAAATCTCCCCTCTTTCAGTGTTAAACCATTCCCCCTCGTCCCATGGCTCCCCTCCCTGATCCAGAGTCCCTCCCCAGCTCTCCTGGTGCCCCTTTAAGCACTGGAAAGGGCTCTAAGGTCTCCCCGGAGCCTTCTCTTCTCCAGGCTGAACACCCCCAACTCCCTCAGCCTGTCCTCCCAGCAGAGGGGCTCCAGCCCTCGGAGCATATATACACACACAGGTATGCACACACATGGGGAGATGGTCCCGAGGAGGGGGCCCCTGCCGTGCCCAGGCTGGTGGTGGCAGGCCAGGGCTGGGGACACGGCGGAGATACCGCAGTGCCACTTGGTGCAGCTCCAGCCCTCGGTGCTGGGTAAGCTGTGCAGAGCGGGGCCGGGACGGGCAGCGCGGGCTGGGGGGGTCCAGGCTGAGCCCGGGACCGCCCTCCCTGCAGGGGGCTGGTGGGCCAGCGCTGCGGCCGGCCGCGGGCCACGGCGAGCGGCACCCACCCGGCGCTCCTCGTCAGGAGGGGGAGGCACGAGCATGGAGAAACACAGCCTGGAATGAGGGCTGTGCGCAGGAATTACAGGGGAAATTATCTGGCCTATTTTATGACCAGGATTAGATTGTCTGTTGGCAGACATCCCTCTAGGCCTTCGTAATTCTTAAATTAGCTCCGTTTTACTGAATTTCTAGTTCCTGTTGAACACACTCCGCAGCAGTGGCTCATGGGACTTGTGCACCTCCGGCTCCCCCGGGGAGAGGGAGGGAGAGCAGAGGGTTCTGCACCGGCTCTTCCCCAGTAATCTGCCTATCCGAATTGCAGGGAGCAGTCAAAAAGCACTGGCTGTGCTCCACACCCTTCACGAGACACTTTTTCACTCTTTCTAGTCTAAATGAAACCATTAGAGCCTGTCAAGTTGGCGGGCAGTGAAGCCGCGGGGGGAATTTGCATGTCATCCCCGCTGAAAGCCGCCTTGAAACTCATCTGCGGATATTTTTACCTGCAAAATCTTTTGCATTACTTCTGATCCCAGCGTGTTCCGTGCAATGCTGCATCACACTGTGTTCAGCGACAGCCTAATGTGGTAAGACATAACACCGTATGATGCTCCCTAAGTGGTTAAATGCGCATGAGGTCGTAAATTCAAAGTGACGCTTCAGAATTACAGTTAGTTGTATTCTTTTAAAACACAGACCTGATCGGGAGCATCGCCTGAGCTGTTGTGTTTGCTGTTAGCTGCGTGTTCCCAGAGCTCTGCCCATCCCGGAGACCTCTGTAGCGCTTCTCCGTTTGGCAAGACAGAGCGTCCCATTAAAAAAAGCTTAAGGCTTTCTTTGTTTCCTTTTCCGTGTCATTCCTGCAGTCGGAGCAGCATCCCCATCCCCACACCTTTTGTCCAGTGCAGCGCTCCAGCTTTTGTAAATACACATTTGTAAATACTCCATTTCACGCACATACGTGGTAACTTTGGCCGCGTGTGACACGGGGCGTCAGTGTAATTGAAATAAAGTGAGTTCTTGTTTTCGTTGGATTTCGAAGAAAGGCAGATGAGAGGTTGCAAAGTCTTCCTTGAAGCTGAGGGTTGTGCCTTCTCTCGGTGATACCTCGTATGCGATGGAAATGTGTTCTCTCCCCCCGGGCTCTGCCCCCGNGCTCTCAGTGTGCTGATTGATGTGCCCACTCTGTGTGTCTCGCCCACATGGGCAGTGTGGAAGGTCTGGAAGCAAACCTGGGGGGGTTTGAGGGGCTGTTCCCCCGGGGGACATGCCTGGCACACCTCCCCGGCAAAGGCCATGCAAGGGACCGCAGCCGTCGCGCTGCGGTGGGTGCAGGGGTGCCGGGCGCTTACTACTGGGTGCCGTTAAAGTCAAGCTCTGCAGCTACAGAAATCGGAGGGAGGGTGGTGGGGAGGGATGTGCCCTGCAGGGCCAATGCATTGGGTTGGCTCAGGCAACTTTCCTTCTCTCTCCCAGCCCACCCACGGAACAGGTGTTTCTGTTTGCCTGCTGGTTGCCTCTCACGTCTGTCCACCTTAGCGCATATTCTGGTGCATGACCTGCCCCTTGCTAATTCTTTCCTAGACCTTCTTGAAGAAAGGGGCTTTTATTGTAGCATATAAATGCAGTTTAAGAAAAAGAACCTGGTTATATAATTGTATGGTTACAAGTATAGCTCCTAGTGAAAGATCATTAACAAAGGAGGTAATTAGCCACGGGAACAACCTGACGGGGGAGTGATGGATTCTCTGCCTCACCCTCTTTGAAGGCAAGCCCGAATGTTCAGGAGGTGAGGAGAGGGGTCTGGCCTGGGGAGGAGCACCAGCACAAGCTGGCCATCCCTGGAGGACCAGCCATGCACTGCTGGGGGCTCGGGTTGGTTTGGTTTGGTGAGCCTGGAATGGCCGCATGCTGCCAGAGGGCTTGGTTTGGTTTGGATTGGTTTAGATTGGTTTGGTTTGGTTTGGATTGGTTTGAATTGGTTTGGTTTGGTTTGGTTTGGCGAGCCTGGCACGTCCGTGTGCTGCTGGAGTGCTTGGGTTGGGTTGGGTTGGGTTGGGTTGGTGAGCCGGCTCTTAATAGAAAAATAACTAAATCAAACTCGGATTCTCATTTTAGATTAGTTGAAAGAGGAGACCTGGAAGCAGCTGAGTCTGTTGTTTCAGATAGCCCGTCTCCCAAATAAAAGCCATTTGACATACTTGCTCCATACACATTTTGATTTAAATAGTGTCTGCAGCTTGGATGTACGCCAGCAGAACATGGCTTTGCTGTTGTCCTTGGAAGAAAACTTTATTTAGTTCTTACTTTGCCTGAACCACCCACGGAAGAATAAATGTCAGCCTTTCTTCTCTAGTAACGCTTCTGCTCTTCTCACTTGGACGGGTCTGCAGAAAAGATGTTCTCCAGCAGGATAGCCACCATCGTGCAAGCCCATGGAAAGAGTCTGTTTGGAAATAGGATTATGGAGATTAGTGAAGCCACAAGAGGGAAGGGAAAGTCGAAATGAAGCCTGTTGCTTTGTTGTTTATCGCGCCTCTTGTACCTGAGCACCATAGGGAATCCTAGAGCTGTCGCTGGGCTGTAAGAGATCTCACATTCTCTACATGATTTCGGGTACCTGAGACTACACTTCTCTGCCTTTTAAAGCCAGCTTAGCAAGAACAATCATTTAAATCCAAATGGCATTGGATCAGTTAAAACTGGATAGGATATGACTAGACAGAGCCGTTACGATCCTTGAGACAATCCTGTATGCCTTCCCCCCCGAAACCGCAGTAATTGATGCCATTTTGCACTGTGCTGTGCCAGCTCAGCTGCGAAGGGCAGGGGCAGGCGGGTCTCGTAGCCTGCTTCCCAGCCAGGATCTGTTCTTGGCAGAGTGATCTGGTAATCTTAATTTATACAGCTAATTCTGGCTGGGAATCTAAGTGTTTGTTGTACATCGTTTAAACTTAGTATCACAGTGCCTCTGCGAAGCAGGGAAAGGCCATCGTCCCCTCTGTTTTACATGGGACGTGCCTTGGTGCAGCTGTAGCTCTGCTCCTGCTCTCACTCTGCCTGGGGAAAAGCAGCAACGTGTCCGAAATCATAGAACCACAGGATGGTTTGGGTTGGAAGGGACCTTGAAGACCATCTCGTTCCACCCCCTGCCCTGGGCTCAGGCTGGCTCCCACCAGCCCAGGTTGCTCCAAGCCCCGTCCAACCTGGCCTTGAACACCTCCAGGGATGGGGCAGCCACAGCTTCTCGGGGCAACCTGGGCCAGGGGCTCACCACCCGCACAGCCAAGAATTTCTTCCTCATATCTCATCTAAATCTCTCCTCTTCCAGTTTGAAGCTATTCCCCTCATCCTATCACTACATTTCCTTGTAACAAGTCCCTCCCCAGCTTTCCTGGAGCCCCTTTAGGCACTGGAAGGGTACCTAAAGGGTATTTCTGCAGCAGATTTACTCCATCATTTCCCAGCAGTGTCTTGCCTGAGAGAAGGGCAGAGGTGAAGCATCCCTCTGTCCAGCCCTGTCCTTCTCTTCCTTCCATGTTAGGCAATGAAGGGTTTGCCTGGGTCAATCTTTTTCACATGAAAATCTGAAATGCTTTCTGTATTCCCGTATATTTCCATATACCTCTTTCTTTTTTTTGGCGCAGCCATGCAGTCAGGGTTAATGCATACCTGTCGTCAGCGAGGGCTGGTGGGGACCAGGTGCTGGGTGTGAGGTCCTCCTGCTCCTCCTGTGCCCCGTCCATCGGTCTGCCCACGTGTCCTGCACCACCAGCATCCTGCTGCCGCTCTACCTCGCCTGTGATCAGTTTTGGAAGACATGGGAACCTCTCTTTCCTCCAGCCACAGAATAAATGCAGCCCGGTGCTTGCGATCCCCAGCATGTCTCCGGGGAGGGCCATCAGGGTGTCCCTCAGCCCCCGGGGAGACCCTGCCCGTGGGTACCCGTGTCACGCTCCATCTCCTCCCCAGGGCTTTTCCTCTCGTTTCTCCCCAGCAGTCGCTCCGCCAGCTCTGGTGGCACAAAGACACACTCAGAGAGGCTGAACATCTTCTTTACATCCAGCCGGGACCAAGATTTTTCCTGTTTGGGAAGGCAAAGGTGGGGTTTGCCATGCGGTGGCATCCAGCACCCGCAGTCAGTAATGCTGACAAACCCACCCGCTTCACCTTTCAAGAGGCCAGTACCGAAACCAGTGCCGGGACTGGAGCGCCGTGCCCCGGGCTGTCGGCACGGAGCTGCCCCGGCTGCTGGCTGCGGTGCAGCCCCGGTGCCCGAGCCCCAGGAACCCCCCAGCCGCTCAGTGCGGCTCCGGCGAGAGAATTAGTGGGATTTGTAGTGGTGCCTTAATCTTATTTGGAATGTAGATTACTCCCACTTCATTTTAAGTAAAGGGAGGAGTGGAGCAATTTACATGTGTTTGTATATTTAGTATGAATTATGCAGAAGGGAGAACCTCCCTCGCACCCTTCTGCACACACGACCTGCGTCTTGTGCAGGAATGCGCTGCCGTGCTCGCGGGGGGAGCGCCTCCCTGAAGTACAGGAGCGTTCCAAATAGAGTCTCCTTCTCTCTCAGATCAGTTTACCTTTCCAAATACATCGTAGCTCATAATGGGACAAAACCATCCATTTGATTATTGTCAGGTTTCTGCTGGACTCTCTCACCCCCCAAATCTCTTTGCTCAGTCTGGAGCAGCCCAAGCACCGGCCATGCCAAGTTCTTCACACAAAATCTTGGCAGAACCCCTTTGCTTAAAAATATTTCTATGTGTTTGCATTTATTAAAACTGTGAAGTCTTTGTTTGGTTAGGTTATGAATTGTTTGCTTATTTTGTTCCGTATTTGTGCAGCTGCCAATATTACATATTCGTAGTCGTGGCTCAGACCAGCTTGTGTCATTCAAATAAGTAATGCTGGTAAACTTAATTAACGAAGGTAGTGTTGGTTTTGTGGTAATCTGACATGGTTATTCCACCTGCAGTGCCACTGCTGACAGGGGAGTTGGGGGACCGGGAGGCTGAAGGCAGCGGAGGAAGAGCACGGTGAGACCTCTGTCCCGCTGCCGGTGACCGTGCGCATCCACTGCGTCCATCCAGCGGGAAGCACGAACGTGTGGAACACCCAGCGCTGACATTTATTGCCTCAGCATATTAAAAGTGGGTAAATATTACCCCAATGTGCGTTTACATATCGATTTCTTGGAGCGGTTTGCTGACGAGGTGTGAGAAATAGGCTGTGGTCGTGAGAAGTGACACAGCAGCGTGATCTCTAGTCCCAGGTTGGGAGCTGTTTATAAACTGCAGACACCTTTAGTATGTCCCATGTGTTTCATTTCGGAGGGTTGTAATAGCGGTAAATAATTTGTTGGATTTATGCAGGTAAACCTGCGTTTGGAGTGCTCAGGGGAAAAAAAAAGGAGAAAGTAGGAAATGCAGCCTGTTCTCCTCGGTTTGTTCGGGTTGCAGACTCACCCACTCGGGACTGCAGTGTCTCTCATTCGGCCTCTTAACGACACATACCAGACTGGTGGTCAAACGGGGCTGAGAAATAGGGGTGAAAGCCGAGAAGCACGGATTTGTATTGCCTTGGAAGAGCGTGGAATTGGTCCAGGGAGCAGAATCTGGACATCTCTGCTCACAAAATAAAAATTCAGCATTTTTTATTCCTTCTGTATCTTCTTCGGGTACAGAATGTATAGTTGCATCTTCCCCAGTAAGACAGCTTGAGGAGTCAGACGCGTTCCTACCAAGGTCACTTCTTTGGGCTAATAAGCATCATTCATTACTTTCTAAATGAGCCTGGATTGCTGGCTGTGATACGGGCGGAGGAACCGCTCGTGGTGCGCACCTCCTCTCCTGGGGGTACCCAAGGGAGGCTCAAGGCCGTAGTGGAGTGGGATGTCTCGGGGTAGGAAGAAATATCAAGGGTGTTGATGCCACAGTTAGGGACATTATACCCTTGATAAATAACCTCTGGGGGTGCATACAGGAAATTCTTCTGCTGTGTAAAGTCAAATTCAGATTAGGGAAAAAATGGGCACGTCTCAGGTGAATTGTTTGTGTGGTTGTCTCCAGCATTACCCTTGGACACAGGTTCTTTTTCACAGTTGGATGGAGTGGTTTAGCTGGCATAAAAGTAACCCAAAGCAAAGCTGAATCAAATTGCCAAGCGAAAAAAAAAAACCACCTCAAAGGCTTAAAATATAACCACAAAAGACCTTCTGGCTTTATAGCGGTATAATTGAGAACATGTAATAATCCAGTGACAGCATGACCAAAATAATACACAGTTAAAACAAAGGAGAGAGAATGAGCGAAAAGAAAGAAAAAATTATGAGATAAGAGACTTTACAATCGTTGCCTGTTGTTTTTGTTGCCGTGGTTGTTTTCCTCCTAGTACCATTAAATTATGTTTATACTGGATTATCGTAAGGAAAAAGGTATCATAAAGTTTTATGATGAGAGTCTTTGAGAGGATAAGTATTTGCAGGAGGCTGCTGTTGACTGCCTGAGCAATTCATTTCGTGGTGGTTGTCTAAGAGGACCTGCTGATAGAATTGCTGCTTGTAGGAGGATGTCGGGGAAGTCATTTCGGGGAGGACGGGCAAGGTGATACCGCCAGGAGTGACAACCTCTCGTTCTGGGTGAGAACATAATTCATGTGCACCTTACGACTTGACCTCATCAGAGTGATGTAGCTATAAATTATTAGGAAGATTGATCTACCTGTGAGCTTGGCTGATCACTTGCCCAGGAGATGTAGGCGCTATCACAGTGAGGCCCCAAAACGCTTCTGCGAGCTATTGTAAAAGCTGTTGTAAAAAATAACTGGCTGTTCTCCATCAGTCATCCATGGCCAATAACAAGTTTCTTATCACAGGACTCTATTTACTGGTCAGCTCAGGCTTCCTTGTGAATGATCAAAGATCCCTGCAAGGTCACAGGGGGGTAATTGAGAATTACTGCTCAACAAAGACCTACCCTCTGCTGGGCCACACAGGTGGATATTGCTCTTTAAACCATGCATCATCGTGATCAATCATATGATAAACTACACGACACTCAGTTTCCTCATACCCTTGAGATTATCAACAATTGAAGATTGATTTGGCTGCCCTTGTCCTAATGGCTCTTCTCCTTCCAGTCTTGCCGCAGAGGGTAGAGATGCACCTTTGAGCATACTTCCAGTGGGGCAGCTTGGGGGGCATGTGAAATGCTGATTTTAGGGGACGGTTCTCTGCACCGCTTGGAAGAGGTGAAAGTTAAAGACTAGAAACCATAAGGGCTTTTGTCTTGGGAGTTTAGGACAGTGGTTCTGCCCAGGGAGAGCCTGGCAGAGAGCAGCACTCCAGCAGGGATGCTTCACGGCTGGAGGAGCCCCTTCCCCTGGCAAGATGACATTTTCTGCGTTTCATAAACAGTGGTTAAAAACCTCTTGTCATTAGTTATTCTCCTTGCTCTCCATGTTCTCCATTGGGCTGGGACAATTATATGGCAAGAGTTAAGGTTAAAAAATCATTTCCATTAATAACACAGGGCCAGCAGCCGAAATCACGCACTCGACTCGCAGTGGTCTGTGCGCTGCGCATGCACAGGGCAAAGTGACAGTCCTCGAATCGGTGAGATTTCGGTTAAACCTGACAAAAGATCAAAGATTAAAAGAATTAAGGTTGATTGGGACTGGAAGGACTGGGCTTATCCCACCCGAACAGCAATAAAATTCTGTAGCCTGAGCCTCGCGAGCGAGAGTTCCCCTTCTCCATTCCTTAATTCAGTGGTGTCCATTTGTTACATGCAGGAGGCATCTTCAACAGTTCCCAAGCTAACCAAGAGGATGGTTTGACATCCATGAAAGTAGGTCTTTGGGGCTGATCCTTATCAGTTGGTGCATCTTTACTGGTGTCGTCGTCAAAAGAACAGGGCCTCCACACTGGTAAAACAGGAGAACAAACTGGGTCTGCTTAAATTTCAGCTAAAGCACAGAGTTTAGAGGATGAGACATGAAAGAGAATCTCCTAATAACCTGGTTGTTAAATTTCACTCGGGGGGTGAGAGGGCGGGTAACGGAGGTTGAGAGCAGCATCATGCGTCCTTCAGGAAAAGACATCCTTTAGAATTGTCCCATTATTTCCAGATTTCCCCCATGAGAACCATTTCCACAGACACAAAACTTTTTCTGCTGAGTCCTTTACAGCGATGAGCTCCCCAAAATACCATACGATCAGCTTTCAGCAATGACGCCTGTAAAAAAAATTTAAAAAATTAAAAATCCCCCTGCAACCGAAAAGACTGTGAACTTCATTTACCAACGCAAACAAGAGGGGCCTGCCAAGCTGCCAACGTAGTTATCTAATTTGTTGTCACAGAGATCACAGGCAACGTTTTATTTAGTTCTGTACATCTGCATTTGTTTGCCATCTGATGGGGTCTCTAATCCATCCGCTTCTGCGTCAGGGAGAATTGCCCCGTGTCCTTCCCGGTTCTCTTACAGCGAAATGCAGCTGGGATGTTCTGAACTGCACTCCTGACTCTTCCTGATGCCAGGACCTGTGGACCTTCAGGGCACAGAATCACAGAGTCACAGCANGTGCTCTGCCACCCTCACAGGAAAGAAGTCCCTCCTCATGTTGAGATGGAACTTCCTATGCTCAAGTTTGTGCCCGTTACCTCTTGTTCAGGTGGTGAGGGCTGTTTGTTTCCAGTCCTGTCTGGGGCAGGAGGCAGCAGGTGGCAGTGAGATATGGAGGGACGATGATGGTGTGGACGTGCTGGTGCCATTAGCGTGGATAACGCAGTGCTCTGCACTCTGCACTGGGGGTGGATGGCTTTCTGTGTGAGTCTTCCAAGGAAACCTGGGTGTCTGTGGAGGTTTAACTGGAGCCAAAGCAGCTGGGTCCAGTGATGGGGCTCCTGGCCTTGGTCCCCGTGCCACCACCCCACTGCGACCTGTGCTGCCCAGTGCAGCCCGGGAAACCATCCCAACCCCTTAACATCTTCCCCAGACCCAGTCAGGGGGGCGTTCCCTGCCCAGGACAACCTCCCTCCTGCTTGCAAAGTTAACGGACCCTTTCCTCCACCTCTTCACCTTCCATCTGCTCGTGCCCATCCTTCTGTCGCCGCTGTCTATTCTCGCAGCTCGCCCTTACACGGAACCCCCCCAAACGGCTCAGCCCAACTGCTGCGGGGGCTCTGCGAGTGTCTGCGCCTCTCTGGCGCAGAAAGGGGAGGTGGAGAAGAGCAGAGAGGTCGCTCAGTCTCCTACCTATGGCCGAGGCAAGTTTACCTTCAAGAATCAATTTATGATGCTCATTCCGTGTGTGCCCAGATGACATAAGGGACTGGATGTGGTCCTTCTGTCTCAGGAAGAATCTCATTTGGCGTTAAAACATTGTGATCTTAAATTTTGCCTTCTGACCTCTGAATAATTCTTGTCTCAGAGTGATATTTTATTCTTTTCCTGATTCTCTCTCATACATATCCTTCTGGAGACCTCTTTAAAATCATCGCTCACCTGCGCCGTACCAAATGTACTCCTTTTAATCTTCCTTCACGAGACAATGTCCCCCGTCACTTGATCATTTTGTTGCTTGTCTCTGAATTCTCTCCAATTTGTCAAAATGAATGGCTCCTGGCAATTGGTGATGATGAGAGGACAGAGGGTGTATTTAATGTGACAGTTATTTGCTCCGCTGAGAAAACATCTTTGTTTTCCTTTTCAGAGAAATAGGGCTTTACATTTCCATCGCATTAGAGGCACAGCTCTCTCCCTGTCCTGGTTTGAGGTGAAACAGAACCAATTTTCTGATCAGTAATTTTGCTTTTCAGTTAAGCCTCTTCTGAGTAACTGAACCCTCTGAAATTAACGGCGTGTTTTTAAGGCTGTAGTCCGCTTCCAGAGAGATAAGACCTGATTGTTTGTAATGAGGGATCAAAGGGTCAGCTCCTTCCGAGGAGGACTTTGTCCATTCATCTGCCTTTGATCCTGATCCTGAATCCAGACCTGGAATCCCGTCCCCGTCCATCACTGAGTCCAGCCTGGGCCTTTCCCTGTGCCTGCGGTGATGTGATCATCACCCCTGGAGCTCCATACGGTTTTGTATATATTGGATATATTTCATTATTTTCTTTTTATTATTTAATTAATATTTTCATTAAGGTAGTTTAGTTTCTTTTCTAAACTCATAGGTCTCTCTCTTCCTCCTCTCCCCAGAGGGAGACGCTCTCCCTCCTCTGAAGGGGAGAGAAGTCCAAGAGAACATCTGTCCCTTGTTTCAGTGCCCAGCCCGACCCGAACCATGACACCCGCGTACTTACAAGACATTACAGAGCAATGCAGTCTCTTGCAATAGTTTATTCATTATTCTTCTGTTGCATCCACTCTGTGCCTGGGGGCAGGAAACATGAAATGTGAATATAGATTTTAATGGTTTAGAAGGTTTGTTTTTCCACAGCTAAGGTTTGAGATCACTATTTACTATTTTCCTAAAAATTATCAATGTATCATCACCTTGCACTGCTACATAAGTATATATTGAAATCATTTTCCAAATTCAATCTCAGATTTAAAAAATGTCTCATTGACTGTCAAAGTCTAATCGTAATGTAAATGAGCGTCCAGAGGAGGACTCTCGCTGTGTCCACACTCATTAACTGCAGAGAGGTAAAGAGGAATATTTTGGCTCGGAAACACAGCTGGAAGGTGTTCCAGCGTAGGGTTGCTCTGACCAGTGATGGGCTGGGAGATCTGTGCGCAGGAGCAGCTCCGGAGCTTTCTCAGCGAGAGGGGTTTTACTGCTGCGCATGGACCCCGTAAGAAAAGCGGAGGGAATAAATTTGGGAGACTTACCCCTTCTGGTAACCCTGGTAACCCTTCTGGTGCCCCTGGGCTGGTGGGATCTCCAGACCCCCCGCAGCTAATGGGCTCCAGCTCTTCTGCGTTGCTGACTGTCGGCTCTCCTGAGCCGGCGCGGGCTGGTGAGGGCTGCTCTGACCACGCTTCCCGCTCTTGACTTTGGGGAGTGAAACCATTTCCCACCCCCAGCGCACAGACATCCCGTGGCGTCTGCGTCTGCGCTTGTCAGCGCATCTTGTTACCTAGATGGAAAGAACTTTGAAAATAGTAACTTCTCTACTAAGATAAGGTGATTTGTGAAGCAGTGGATTCGCTAGGGGCCAGGTTCAATTAAAGCAACGTACGTCTTTCCAAAAGTGTCTGGGGTTTTTTTTTTTGATCTCTTCCTAAGGACATTCCACTTTTTTGACCTCAATTTGTTACTTAATCTGTCAGGGAGGAATAAATAATCCAACCGCCATAAAGAGCTTTCTCCCTTTATATTAATACATTTGAATAACTTTTAAAATGTAGGATGATGTTATTTAGGACTCTCTAAAAATTCATAAATAACACTTTCACCTTAATGACAGTTGGTAAAACTAATCCTTTCAAAAACGACAATATTTTTTTAAAAGCCTGTCTCCCACCAGCTCTACAAATAGAAGGAACAGGGACCCCTTTGTCCCTTAGAGCTCCCCTGACGTACCGCGCTCCGCTCGGGGCAGAGGGGTCTCGGGATGCACTGTCCCGTCTCTCTGGTTTGATGGCTGCATCCCCCCGCCTGACTTCTGCCCTGGATTCACACTTTCCAGATCTCTCATTTATGTCTCCCAGCGTCTCTGCAGGGTCCCCCACACGCAGGCGGGGGTGTCCCCGCTTCACGAGGGACCCCGAGGGGTGGGAGGGCACGAGGGGGGGATGCTCTGCAACGCTACCACCGTCATTGCCGTCGCTCCGTCTCAGCCTTTATAAACCTATGACTGTCATGAAGTTTTGCAAAAATAAATCAAAGCTGAGGGCTGCTTGCTCAGGATCCCTGCCAGATGGTTTTATGGGGCCGCCTCGGTGCACACAGCCGTGCTGCAGCAGAGAGTGTGGGGCCCAGAGAAGCTGGTGGTGGAAAGCCCCATCTCCGGCCGTGGGGTGTCCTGCGCGGCACCCGGGAGTGAGACTCTCTGTTACGTCTTTGGGCTATTTTAGGGAAAATGTAGTCTGATGTTCTCCAGGACCAGGAAAATGCACCGCTGAAATCTCCTGTTGGGTGTCAGAGCTTGCCCGGCGTGAATCACACGGCCTCCGGCAGCTGGCAAGGGAAAAACAGCGTGGAGGTCTGCGATTTGAAATCTCTGATTGGAAACCTCAGGGCACGTAGCCTAAGTTTGCCTGAATAGTCATCTGCCTGGGAGCACTCAGGGCTGCCCCGCGCGAGTGATGCTGAAGGGGACACAGTGGCTCCGTCCCACCTGCCAGCCACAGCGCAACCCCCCCTGCATCCCGCAGAGTCCGGACTTCCCAGTGGGGTATGGCGTGGTCAGCAGCTCTCACGAGCCCCAGCAGGGTGATGTGAAGACCCGTGGGGCTTCTCGATGCTTCTCACTCATAAATGACCTCAAATACTTCCTCCTGACACCCGCGCGGTGTAGCAGAGTCCCCGGGTGACTCTGCCTAGGACGTCTCCTCCCTGCTTGGGTCACCAGAAGCATCCCGGCACTGGGTGGCTGCACCTTATTAGTAGATATCAGTTCAGGTTGTGCTCCTGTGAAAAGCTGTGGTAATATTTCAGGTTTTTACATAATGAAAACAGATTTTAACTCTATTTTCCTGTTAAACGTTTGGTAAATGGGCTCTTATGTCTTCGTAATATTTTGTGTTTGAAAGGCAACATTTGTTTGAACTTCCTAAAGCAGGGAATTTATTTTAACAGCTCATTTCACAGCACTGAAATATTACTGCTGCTGCTGCTGCTACTACTACTGATAATAATAATAATATCACTTAATTGTTGTGCCTTTCATCTTCAGGGATATCAGACTGTTTTACAAACTCCTGCACCCCGGAAAGCTTCCCCCCGAGAAACGACCGAGCAGGTACCGGAGTCGCGCGGCACCGCCATGCTGCGCTGGGAAACTCAGGGGCAGGAAACGAGACCTCTGCTTTCCAAAGAAAACTGCATGGGAGTTTTCCGTAGGAAAAGTGAAGATAGACCCTCCCAGTGCCTTTTAGCTGGTGGTTTAGGAGAGGCAGTTTCAGGGTTCTGCGGACGTGTGCCGTCTTTCCCGTTGAGTTGTCCATCAGGCGGCTGTGAGGTTGACTGCCATCTCCCCTTTTCTCGCTGTACTCCAGCAACATGTCTGCCGGTGGCACTCACCGCATACCTGTGAGTCCTGTGACACCCCCTGTGCTCCTGAGTTGGGGCAGGTCTTTGTCATGAATATATCACAGCTCTGTTGCTTGTTTGGCTGAAGAATTTACCCCGGCTGGAGTCCTTCTTCTGGGCTTTGTTTTCATAGCTCAGGGAAGCCAAGTCCGTTTGTTTCATTGGTGCTTAGGTTGGACCTCGGTGATTTTCCAAATATCCATTAAAATACAAGCAATGACTTTCTTTTCCAGAAAAGCTCCATTTTGCTCTGTCTTCTCCTGTTGTCTGATTGGAAGGATGATGTCAGACCAGCGTATTTAGGATTTCCGAATTCCCTGCCACAAAGTAGGAGTGAGCTAATCAGAGGGACAGGCAGGCTAATTATAGCAGAACGAGCGCTTCTATTTATTCCCAAGTATCTTGTTAATCAGCAATAAAGGAAAAGGAAATAGCAAGAAATTACATGGCAGTTAAGTGAGTTTTTGGTAAAATATATGTTCTTAAATTAACCTAAGTGTCTTTGAATCATGAGAATGTAATTTAATTTAATCCATTAACAATATGAAACTTGAATCCTATTTCCCATCGTATTTTTGAGAGTGGAAGGAGTGAAATGCTCAGTGGCGAGCGGGTAGTGTTACTATTAGAGACTTAATTGCTCAAAGGTGGAATCGTATCCGCCCAAATATTTCATTTTCAGGGGTATATTCTCTTTGTAATGTCACAGCTGAAGAAGGATGGGAAAGAGGTGCTGGGCAGTTTCCAGCGAGGTCCGGTGAAATAGGTCAGGGTCTGTGGCGGGAGCTGCAGTGAGGTTTGTTGCGATAGGAAAGGGAGCAGAACCCGTCCGGCAGAAATACGTGTACAGAGCTGCGTGTTCCTGGTCTGTGTGGTTGTACCACAAGAACATTTATACAGACATCAGCATTAAAAAAAAAAAAAAGCAATTACAGTTTAGCCAATATCTGATCCTTTTACGGAAAGGGATGTGAGAGCAGTAGGAATACTAACACCCGGGAAGGGCGGCAGGAACGGCACGATCCCCTCCGCCAGCTCTGTTACTCGGCCCGGCTCTGCGTACCGCCGGCAATAGCAGTCGCGCTATTGCGGTTATTTTATGAAGCAGCACATTCGGCAACGCTCGGTGCTGTTCCCCCGAATGAGCCCCGTCCTGTTGCCTTGCCCCGTGGCGCCCCGCTGCCTCTCCTCCTCAAGGAGCAGGAGGCGAATGGCGCGGTTTATTAACGCTGCAAACAGCAGACACCTGATTTTTGGGGATGAATGTTTTAACACGCAGTTCTGCAGTGATCTCCCTTGTGGGCCAGCTCCCTTTTGGGATCAAGACTACAGTCTGCAGCACGGGGCAGAAAGCAAAAGGATTTCATCTTCATTTGGAGGCTGTTTAAGGAGGTTTATGTTTACGAGCGTACACGGTTTCCTCATTGGGGCGGGGTGGGGGGAAGCACTGTTAAAAATCAAACTTTGATCCCCTCGAGTGACATAGAGACAGGCACTAACAAGTGTCTTATGAGCTGAAAATTGAATCTTACAGCACTTCAGCCAAGCAGCCTTGGAAAATTAAGCAAAGGGCTGGAAATAGGAGAAATCAACATGAAAGCTTTTGTTTATATGCTTTGGGTATCAGCCACGGTGACCAAAACCCCTGAATTTTCTCACACTGCAGCTAAATAAGCTTTGGTTGCAGCCCAAATTCAAGGGAAGAGCGGAGGGGAGGTCTCAGCTCACGTGGGGGCTGGCAGTGACCCGTCCCAGCGAGGGCACAGCAGGGACCCCCGGGCTTGGGGACAGCCTGGGGACGGCCGGGCTGGCACGTCACGGGGGGGTGACACCCACCTCTGGAGCCACGGGGTCCGTGTTCACATCACTTTCTCTGCTCTTTCCTTTTTGGGGAAAGGGTGGGCTGTTTGAGACCATCATGGCAAACAGTTCTTTTTCTGCAGCTCTCCCATATTTTTGCCGTCATCCCTCGCTCCCTTTGGTGCGTAAAATTTATTTTGCTTAGTTGCATTTTATTTAAGAAAATGCTACAGATTCCACTGGACCTGCTGTGATTTCAGCAGAGCAGTGTGGCACGTTAATCATCTGGTTAATGATTGTCTACTATTTCTGCAAAGCTTCTTTCAAGGGTGGTATATTACTGTACAAGGAGAAGACCCTGCTGATTTTCCCGCTGCAGCCAGAGCCATGGGGCGCGTTTGCCGTGAGTCACAGATACGATGGAAAAGAGTCCAAGTGGCAGTTGGTACCTTTTGCATCCCCCTCTCCCCAACCACACAGACATCTGCAGAAGACAGTTCTTCAAATATTCATGACCTCATCTTTCCCCTTTCATTTCTGATGGCGCGATGCTATTTGGAACAATGTCTTTTATGAGGATAACCTTTAAAATTCAGTAGAGAAAGAAGAAGAATGATGCTTACAGAGGCCCTGAAAGAAAAACTAGCACAGGCTCTTATTTATTTGTATCAGGTTGGACTTTTATGTAACCTACACGTTTTCTAAATATGCACGCCTGAATGTCCCGATGATGACAACCCCACTTGTTTACCCAGGACGCAGACCGATATGCAACTTTCTGTCGTTTCAGTGCTCGCGCATCTGTAGTCCTTTGTTTTGGAAAGAGCAGCGAATTAAACTCCCCCCATCGGAGACCCAAAGGGGTCTCTCGAGGGTACGCGGGGCCGGGCAGCTCAGCGTACGCGAGAGCGACTCCCTGAGCTGACGAGTTATGGATTATTCATAGGACAAATGTTCCTGTTCCAGTGACCGGAGCGGCTCACGCAGAGACGGAGGGAGAGAAGTGGCCGGGGAGCGCGGGGCTGGGCAGGCATGGGGGAGTGGGGCAGCTCTCCTGTGGGAGGAAAGGGCACGTTTTCTGCCGGCGGCTGGCCACTGTCCTGCTGGGGCTGGTGGCCAGGCTGTGGGCGTCAGGTGTCCCTGAGCTGGTGGCTGGCACGGGCGCTGCCGGCTGCCCCAAAGCCCCGGGGCCAGCGGGGAGGCCAGCCCGGCCCCGCTCTGCCCCGTCCTGGGTACCAGATGGACACGTGGGGACCGCACACCGCTGCAGGAACAGGCGGAGAAAGGGGTGTCTCCTGGAGAGGAGGTGCCCCAGGGCGTCAGTGCCACAGACCTCACCACCCTCTGCTTCTCCCAGTTTAACGCACAAAGTCAGGCTTCGCATTTTTGTTGTGTGAACCCCACAGGTAATTAAGTTGAAGCAGCATAAGGCTCCTAGAGTTTCAGTGGGCTCGGATAGCTGGGTCTCATCCCCCTCCCCTGCCCTCTTACACATCCATTTATTATTCCGGAAGCCAGACAAACCTTGGTCCCTTTGGGGCTCTTCCGTTCAACCTTTTCATTTCTTTTTTTTTTTTTNAATTTCCATTGTAATCAAGCAATCCAAACCATTCTCAGCTTGAAGATATGAAAACTGGAACTGTTACACTGGAGCTGTTATTCTTTGAAAAGGCTGACAACTTTTTAAGGGTTGTGGACATTTCCTGTATCAAGAACAGAATCATAAAATCACAGAATCGTCTAGGTTGGAAGGGACCTTTGACATCATCAGTCCAAACATCAACCTAACACTGCCAAACCCACCACTAAACCACGTCCCTGGAATAATATAAAGTAACAACATTCAGAAATCCCACAAAGGTGATTCCTCTTGTTTTCCTGATAGGCTCTGGCGTATTTGTACATCCTTACACGAGTATTTTCCTCTATACCAGTCCCATCTGGGGCCTGGGGGGCCCGGGGCTGGGCGAAGGCAACACTGGGCGGGTGCCGCAGGGACTGGGATGTCGCCAGTGATGCTGTGCTGCGCTGGGACACGGGCAGATCTGTGGTGCTAAAAGTAAAGCAATCAAACTTGCTTTGCAAGTAGTAGTGCGTGGGTACCGTTCTTATTAAGATAGACTCTCTAATCATTCTGGTAGATCTGGGTTGTAATGTTTTATTTCAGTCAGAAGTGTTTTTTCATAAGATGGAATGAAACTTATGAAGCTTAATGTCCATGTCAAATATAAAATTTTCCTTTTGACATATTTTATCTCAGTGCCACCATGGAAAATATTGGATGATCCACTTCTAGCTGAATATTAATGAAGTAAATTATCTTAGAAAATTTCCCACTGTGTTCAGACTACAGGAACTAACATGCCTCATTAGATGCCTGTTGATTAGAAATGTTAAAGTGGCTTTTCTTTCTTTGAATTGTAATTGAAATTAATTTGATAGACTTAACCCCCGCCCCGGTAACTAGTTATCCACGGAATCTTTTAAGTTGGAAGAAAAGTGTAGCTTTCCTGTGTGTCGTTTGTCTGGGGCTCAGCTTTGCCCGTGCGTGGAAGCGCGTGGGCGCCGGCGTGCCGCAGGGCGGTGGGATGGACGTCACGGCACGGTGGGGACGGAGCTGGGCCAGGAAGGGGGCAGTGGGCTGGGAGCCCCAGTGCAGGCATGCCTGTGGGGAGAGGAGTCCCCGCCGGGAGTGCAGCCCGTGTGAATCCAGCCCAGACACAGACTCTCAGAAATGCGCTCATTTTGTTCGTCTCTCAATTACAGTGGTTTTCTCGCGCCGGAGCTGCATCTCCACTCGCTTGTGTCTCCATACCCTCTCTCTGCTCTGCAGTTCATATCCTTCTGTTGCCTTGACAAGTACATCCAGGATTGCGCTTTCCTTGTAACCCTTCTCCAAGCCATGAAATATTGTTTATATCGTTAATTCAGGTAGAGAGCCAAGAAATGTGCTGAATGCAATCTTGCCTTTGCAGCCCAGTAAGCAGCAGCGAAAGCTCGTTGTAATAACAGAGCGTTGCCCGTTATCGTCACCAGATGTACAACACGGAGTGATTATAACTCTCTGAATCACAGGCACACCAGGGACTGGAGGGTTAGGGAAAGTATTTAATCACTGGTCCCTTTAGGATTAATAGACAAGGCGAGGGATAACATTTGTAATAGATTATATCTTTCTGAGAGCGGAATCTAGGCAGATTAAGTACCGTATTCCTTACAGTTATTTTTGTTCTCAGGATATATATTTGGGTCAGAAAGATCCTTAATGCTGTAATGGAAATGCATTATATGGCAGAGAAAGCTTTAGTGGTTGCTGGTAACACGAGAACACGAGGCGCCTCGCTCTGCTCCCTGTTAAGTACATGAAGTTGAATTTCATCGCCGCTCAAGACAAGCCAAAGCGGGCGGGTAATTAACCCGGGGGAGCACAGGTCAGGAGTGTCATGCTTTCTAGGACCTGAGACCTGTTCAGCTCTGTCCCCTCCGGGCAGCCTTTCCCCCTCCCCAGGTGCTCTCCCCGGCCCCTCGCGGGGCTCTCGCAGGTCGGGCACCGCACGGGCACCGCGGCGCAGCCACCAAGCTGCTCCCCGGCGGTCCCTTTGCACAACGACAGGGACAGTTTGCAGCGCTCCCTCTTTTGGGCCTGCTTAAGTGTTGTGGACTTTTTTTTAATGTATGTCTACAGCTGTCTGTGTTCCCTGGAAAATTGTTGTGTCAGGAAGGGGCCCAATGGCAGACGTGTCCAGCAGCAATCTTAAAACACTGTCTTAAGTAAGGTCAGAGAGGAGCTACTGCATGGCTTGAGACTGAGTGTTAATTACTGAGCTGTAATTTTGTTCCTACTACATATATTTCCTTCATGTTATGTGTAACATAGCACAATTCTTGTACTGAAAAGCTCTGGGAGAATCGCTAAAAATTAATCCAGAATGATTGCCCGTGCAGAGCTGGAGGAGGCTCTTTTCCAAGCCAAAGAGCGGTGCTCACCTCCAAGCGCCGCTGCTGGTCGCTGTGTTTCTGCTGCCGGTGCCGCGTGGCAGCAGTGCGGTGGCATCTCTGCTCCTCCGGGTACGGCCCTGCTCCTCGGCAAGGGCTCCGCTCCACCGGCGGTGTCTGTCCTGTGGTCACAGCGGGGGATGCTGGAATGCAAAGCGGCAATTATAACCAGAAGGGCTGAACCATGAAACTCCAGGTCATGTTAACACTCATGATAACACACGGCCGACGACAGCGGAGCTGGAGATCACAGAATCACAGAGTCATAGGGTCATAGAACCATAGAACATTTTGGGTTGGAACAGACCTTTAAAGGCCATCTAGTCCAACCCCCTGCCGTGAGCAGGGACATCTTCATAGAATCATAGACTGGTTTTGGTTGGGAGGGACCTTGATGATCATCTAGTCCCAACCCCCGTCATGGGCAGGGACACCTCCCACCAGCCCAGGTTGCTCCAAGCCCCGTCCAACCTGGCCTTGAACACCTCCAGGGATGGGGCAGCCACAGCTTTTNGAATCTTTTAAGTTGGAAGAAAAGTGTAGCTTTCCTGTGTGTCGTTTGTCTGGGGCTCAGCTTTGCCCGTGCGTGGAAGCGCGTGGGCGCCGGCGTGCCGCAGGGCGGTGGGATGGACGTCACGGCACGGTGGGGACGGAGCTGGGCCAGGAAGGGGGCAGTGGGCTGGGAGCCCCAGTGCAGGCATGCCTGTGGGGAGAGGAGTCCCCGCCGGGAGTGCAGCCCGTGTGAATCCAGCCCAGACACAGACTCTCAGAAATGCGCTCATTTTGTTCGTCTCTCAATTACAGTGGTTTTCTCGCGCCGGAGCTGCATCTCCACTCGCTTGTGTCTCCATACCCTCTCTCTGCTCTGCAGTTCATATCCTTCTGTTGCCTTGACAAGTACATCCAGGATTGCGCTTTCCTTGTAACCCTTCTCCAAGCCATGAAATATTGTTTATATCGTTAATTCAGGTAGAGAGCCAAGAAATGTGCTGAATGCAATCTTGCCTTTGCAGCCCAGTAAGCAGCAGCGAAAGCTCGTTGTAATAACAGAGCGTTGCCCGTTATCGTCACCAGATGTACAACACGGAGTGATTATAACTCTCTGAATCACAGGCACACCAGGGACTGGAGGGTTAGGGAAAGTATTTAATCACTGGTCCCTTTAGGATTAATAGACAAGGCGAGGGATAACATTTGTAATAGATTATATCTTTCTGAGAGCGGAATCTAGGCAGATTAAGTACCGTATTCCTTACAGTTATTTTTGTTCTCAGGATATATATTTGGGTCAGAAAGATCCTTAATGCTGTAATGGAAATGCATTATATGGCAGAGAAAGCTTTAGTGGTTGCTGGTAACACGAGAACACGAGGCGCCTCGCTCTGCTCCCTGTTAAGTACATGAAGTTGAATTTCATCGCCGCTCAAGACAAGCCAAAGCGGGCGGGTAATTAACCCGGGGGAGCACAGGTCAGGAGTGTCATGCTTTCTAGGACCTGAGACCTGTTCAGCTCTGTCCCCTCCGGGCAGCCTTTCCCCCTCCCCAGGTGCTCTCCCCGGCCCCTCGCGGGGCTCTCGCAGGTCGGGCACCGCACGGGCACCGCGGCGCAGCCACCAAGCTGCTCCCCGGCGGTCCCTTTGCACAACGACAGGGACAGTTTGCAGCGCTCCCTCTTTTGGGCCTGCTTAAGTGTTGTGGACTTTTTTTTAATGTATGTCTACAGCTGTCTGTGTTCCCTGGAAAATTGTTGTGTCAGGAAGGGGCCCAATGGCAGACGTGTCCAGCAGCAATCTTAAAACACTGTCTTAAGTAAGGTCAGAGAGGAGCTACTGCATGGCTTGAGACTGAGTGTTAATTACTGAGCTGTAATTTTGTTCCTACTACATATATTTCCTTCATGTTATGTGTAACATAGCACAATTCTTGTACTGAAAAGCTCTGGGAGAATCGCTAAAAATTAATCCAGAATGATTGCCCGTGCAGAGCTGGAGGAGGCTCTTTTCCAAGCCAAAGAGCGGTGCTCACCTCCAAGCGCCGCTGCTGGTCGCTGTGTTTCTGCTGCCGGTGCCGCGTGGCAGCAGTGCGGTGGCATCTCTGCTCCTCCGGGTACGGCCCTGCTCCTCGGCAAGGGCTCCGCTCCACCGGCGGTGTCTGTCCTGTGGTCACAGCGGGGGATGCTGGAATGCAAAGCGGCAATTATAACCAGAAGGGCTGAACCATGAAACTCCAGGTCATGTTAACACTCATGATAACACACGGCCGACGACAGCGGAGCTGGAGATCACAGAATCACAGAGTCATAGGGTCATAGAACCATAGAACATTTTGGGTTGGAACAGACCTTTAAAGGCCATCTAGTCCAACCCCCTGCCGTGAGCAGGGACATCTTCATAGAATCATAGACTGGTTTTGGTTGGGAGGGACCTTGATGATCATCTAGTCCCAACCCCCGTCATGGGCAGGGACACCTCCCACCAGCCCAGGTTGCTCCAAGCCCCGTCCAACCTGGCCTTGAACACCTCCAGGGATGGGGCAGCCACAGCTTTTCGGGGCAACCTGCGCCAGGGGATCACCACCCTCACAGCCAAGAATTTCTTCCTCATATCTCATCTCAGTCTCCCCTCTTCCAGTGTAAATGCACCCATCGTCTGTTTGCAGGAGATGTCAAGAAACCCCGCANCTCTTTTGGGGCTGCTTAAAGTGTCTTGGACTTTTTTTTAATGCATGTCTACAGCTGTCTGTGTTCCCTGGAAAATTGTTGTGTCAGGAAAGGGCCCAATGGCAGACGTGTCCAGCAGCAATCTTAAAACACTGCCTTAAGTAAGGTCAGAGAGGAGTTACTGCATGGCTTGAGACTGAGTTTTAATTACTGAGCTGTAATTTCATTCCTACTACATATATTTCCTTAATGTTATGTGTAACATAGCACAATTCTAGTATTGAAAAGCTCCAGGAGAATCGCTAAAAATTCATCCAGAACAGTTGCTCGTGGAGAGCTGGAGGAGGCTCTTTTCCAAGCCGAAGAGCGGTGCTCACCTCCAAGCACCGCTGCCGGTCGCTGTGTTTCTGCTGTCGGTGCCGCGTGGCAGCAGTGCGGTGGCATCTCTGCTCCTCCGGGTACGGCCCTGCTCCTCGGCAAGGGCTCCGCTCCACCGGCGGTGTCTGTCCTGTGGTCACAGCGGGGGATGCTGGAATGCAAAGCGGCAATTATAACCAGAAGGGCTGAACCATGAAACTCCAGGTCATGTTAACACTGATGATAACACACGGCCGACGACAGCGGAGCTGGAGATCACAGAATCACAGAGTCATAGGGTCTTAGAACCATAGAACGGTTTGGGTTGGAACAGACCTTTAAAGGACATCTAGTCCAACCCCCTGCCGTGAGCAGGGACATCTTCATAGAATCATAGACTGGTTTTGGTTGGGAGGGACCTTGATGATCATCTAGTCCCAACGCCCCTCATGGGCAGGGACACCTCCCACCAGCCCAGGTTGCTCCAAGCCCCGTCCAACCTGGCCTTGAACACCTCCAGGGATGGGGCAGCCACAGCTTCTCTGGGCAACCTGCGCCAAGGGCTCACCACCCTCACAGTGAAAAATTTCTTCCTAATATCTCATCTCAATCTCCCCTCTTCCAGTGTAAATGCGCCCATCGTCTGTTTGCAGATGTCAAGAAACCCCGTGGGTTCTGCGCTCCAGAAACTTCCCCTGCCCGCGGGAGCAGGCATTCGCACAGCCCTGATTTCCCCCCCTCGGGGGATGGTGCTGAGCAGTTGTTTTTGCTCCAGGCTTTCCCTGGAATTAGGGACTCCGAAACAGAAGACTTGTGTCAGCGCATCCCCCCAGGTAGTTGCTGACACGAAGGTACAGAGGTGTTTTCCCTGAGCCCCCCGCGTGCCCCAGCTCCGGAGGAGGCTCAGGAGGCAGCAGCAAACCAAACTGATCTGGGTGAGTTTGGTGAGAGCCTAAGGGGCAAATCCTGCTTTCCCGCCGGGGTTCCTCCGGCGACGAGCTTGCAGGGGTTGGAAACTTTGCAAATGGCTTGTCACAGCCCCAGGAGACACCCCGTTCTGTCCCCGTAGCGCGGTGTCACTGTTTGCTGACCGCATGGGAAGGAAACTTCCCGTGTCCGCTGCTCCTTTTGTCCCCGTGCGGGAAGGGGAGGGTCTGCCAGGGGCTGGGAGGTATTTGGGAGCCCTGACCTGGAGCAGGATTGGCCTTCTGGACATCAGCTGGGTGGTTTCACCAGCCCGGATGAACAAAGCAGCATTTCTTACCCAGCACGGAACTGTTCACGGGCACCTGGCTGGGATTCAGATGCTCAACAGCCATAACTTAAAGGAATGCCGAGTGGCACGCACTAAACGGGAATGCCAAACTTGTTATATTTGCCAGCCAAAATACTTATGCAATTAGTGCGGCCTTGGCTGGTGGCCACCTCCGGCAGATGTCTGGCGGAGTCCTGCGCACGCCTGGAGGAACAGTGCACGAAGGAAAAAGAAGAGATTTTCTTTAAGTGAACTGTAACGGTGGGGTGCGTAGCTCCTAAATGAGCTGTTTGTAAAGTGCTCATATGGTTAACTCGCGCTCAGTGATTTATTCCTCTTTCCCCTCCCCTACACCTCTTCCCTGTACTTCCACCGTCTACTGAATATCTAAATTAAATAATTGTCCTGATTTAGACATAAAGAAGTTCTCAGCTGTCTGAGGCCCCAGTTGGGCATCGGGATTCCTGGGAAGGGATGAAACCTCCTGCAGCCACAGCATACAAAGCGCTGATTTGGGAATAAGCTCTCCCCGAGAGTTTCAATGTGCTGATGAGGTTTGTACCAGCCAGCTCTGTGCCAGACCAAGCCTGTCTGCCCGCTCCCGTCTGTTGCTGTAATTCTGTGACCGAGTCATTTTCTGGCTTGGCATTTACATAAATCACTTGTGGCTCCACAAGCGAAGGTGGCTCCACGCTCCGGCCCTTCCCCACCACCACAGTCCCCGGCAGAGACACGGCAACCCTGTCTTGGCTTAAGGTTTACCAGGACTTCCTGAGTCCCGCCCATGAAGTGCTGCTAGTGCTGGGTCAGGATTAGTCCCTCAGGCGTGAGCTAACCACCAGGAGAAAGCGCTGCAGTGATTAGTAATTAGCAGGAGAAAAGGGAGAGGTATGAGGCTCTGCGCAGAGCTGAGCTTTGCCTTAAAGAGTTGAGGAAGATTGCAGGTGAAGGCTACAAAGATGATTAGGAGATGATGAGGGGACTGGAGCATCTTTCTCATGAGGAAAGGCTGAGGGACTTGGGGCTTTTTAGTTTAGAGAAAAGAAGACCGAGGCGGGATCTTATCAATACTTATCAATACTTAAAGGCAGGGTGCCAGGGGGATGGGAACAGTCTTTTTCCAGTGGTGCCCAGTGACAGGACAAAAGGTANGGCCCTGCGCGGGACTTGCTGTGTGTGGGGCTGGAGATCTCGTACCAGTTGGGACATGAAGAGTGTTAGGTGGGACTGACATATTGCTGGGTACACACGTTTGCAGAATCTCACCAAGGACCTCATGGCAGAGTCCTGAATATCATGTGTGACGGTTCCTGAGGGGCAGGGGAGGCCCCCCAAAAACTCCCACCACTGCTTGCAGGTTGAGGGTGGCAGTTGTTCACCGCAAGCGCAGTCTAAAAAGAGAGGCAATGTGCTTTCAGACTAACTAGTTGACCCGGAAGAAGTGTTTTCAGGACCTGAAGCCATACCATGTGTCTGAAGGCTTCTCCGCTTTTTCCAGCTCTCTGATTTGGAAAAGCATCCCACTCTCCAAGCCTGGCCCCAGTGTTGTCACTTTGCCTTCCCCATATTGGCTGAGCACGGGGCGCTCTGGATGTTCGCAAATGCCTGCCTTGAGCATAACACAAATAGGAAAGTGTTTAATTTAAAATACTTCTTTAGGTGAAGTATTTTAAAGTATTTAACGTATTCAAATTTTAAGTATTTTTTACAACTTCTAACAGAAGAGCTTAGCGATGACCGTGTCAGCTGCAGGGCCACCACCGCTCACACCTCCGGAGGAAGCGCCGTGCGAGCAGCCTCAGCCTGAAGAGCAGCGTAACCCGCAAACCCTCCACAGCGTGCACAGGCAGCCGCGGCTGCTGGCGGCACCGGGGTTAAAGGTTTGAAAATGTCGGGTCTGCTTTGTGTTTCTGCCAAGCCATGCTGCGAAACAGCTGGTTCACTTCACTTGCGACACCCTGCTGGTGGCACCGCCGGCGGGCGATGGCTCTGGCTGGCAGGGCAGGCAGGGCAGGGACGGCAGGGCAGGCAGGGCAGGCAGGGGAGCATCCATCCGCAGGACTCCCCACGAGGGAGGGACTGCCTCTTCCCCTGCAAATCCTAAATAGTCACAGATTACCTGAAATTCTCTTACCATCCCTCCAAAATAAGCTCTGGGAGCTACATCTTTTCCAAGCCTTAACGAGCCATCAGGAGAAGCCCAGCAACACCGAGCCTGCCCGCGGTGCCCAAAGGGGCTTGTGCCACATTCTCTCCAGCATCGGCAGCCCCTGCCCTGGCTCCCGAGCGCCTGCGGGAACCCGCAGGACCATGTGGATTCCCAGACGGCAAGTTTGCACTTGAGTGAATAAACGCATTGTGCAAGGCGAGTCATGGAGATCATTAGTCACAACCCAAATACGTATAAATCCATATTTTTTTTTACGTCTTGCTGAGTATTTTCAGTCTTTCAGGGCATTGTGCTGGTCGTCTTTAATAAACAGAAGCAAAAAAAACCAACTCAGCAGCTCAGTTGTGGCAGATGTGGGACCTCTCATGGATTACCAGTAGGTTACTACAGATAAGCTCCGAGTGGCACGTGATTTGTGTTTGGCACTTGGCAGGGACCATCAAGAGTGGTGGCGAAGGAGGGAAAAGAGGGCAATAGCTGCTTTAATACTTGCTGTCTCTACATTTTAAATACTTGGAG
The DNA here is from genome assembly GCA_008711295.1 of Anarhynchus alexandrinus. Taxonomy (NCBI): domain Eukaryota; kingdom Metazoa; phylum Chordata; class Aves; order Charadriiformes; family Charadriidae; genus Anarhynchus; species Anarhynchus alexandrinus. Next base: position 736,983 of record VUYV01000354.1, on the reverse strand, counting down.
GAACATCAGGCAGCTTCACCCACCCCACAGCAGCGTGGGCAGGCCTGGGGTGAGGAGACACCTCAGGGAGCTGGGCTGGAGCACATACCCTGGGGAGAAGACGTTGATGTATTTCCCGGGTCAGAATCATAGAATGGTTTAGGTTGGAAGGGACCTTGAAGATCATCAAGTTCCAACCCCCTGCCATAGGCAGGGACACCTGGAACTGGCCCTATTTTTTATTACCGAAGCCAAAAGAGCTCAGTTTTGCAGTGATTGCATTAGGAAGGTGTTGGTGAGGAAACTGCTCCTCACTATTGTCCCGGTTACATACACCACTTGTCCTGGTTTCAGCTGGGACAGAGTTAATTTTCTCCTTAGTAGTGACTGTGGTTTGGGTTTAGTATGAGAATAATGTTGATAACGTATTGGTTTAGTTGTTGCTAAGTGATGCTTGTATTAACTCAAGGACTTNGCCAAACTTGTTATATTTGCCAGCCAAAATACTTATGCAATTAGTGCGGCCTTGGCTGGTGGCCACCTCCGGCAGATGTCTGGCGGAGTCCTGCGCACGCCTGGAGGAACAGTGCACAAAGGAAAAAGAAGAGATTTTCTTTAAGTGAACTGTAACGGTGGGGTGCGTAGCTCCTAAATGAGCTGTTTGTAAAGTGCTCATATGGTTAACTCGCGCTCAGTGATTTATTCCTCTTTCCCCTCCCCTACACCTCTTCCCTGTACTTCCACCGTCTACTGAATATCTAAATTAAATAATTGTCCTGATTTAGACATAAAGAAGTTCTCAGCTGTCTGAGGCCCCAGTTGGGCATCGGGATTCCTGGGAAGGGATGAAACCTCCTGCAGCCACAGCATACAAAGCGCTGATTTGGGAATAAGCTCTCCCCGAGAGTTTCAATGTGCTGATGAGGTTTGTACCAGCCAGCTCTGTGCCAGACCAAGCCTGTCTGCCCGCTCCCGTCTGTTGCTGTAATTCTGTGACCGAGTCATTTTCTGGCTTGGCATTTACATAAATCACTTGTGGCTCCACAAGCGAAGGTGGCTCCACGCTCCGGCCCTTCCCCACCACCACAGTCCCCGGCAGAGACACGGCAACCCTGTCTTGGCTTAAGGTTTACCAGGACTTCCTGAGTCCCGCCCATGAAGTGCTGCTAGTGCTGGGTCAGGATTAGTCCCTCAGGCGTGAGCTAACCACCAGGAGAAAGCGCTGCAGTGATTAGTAATTAGCAGGAGAAAAGGGAGAGGTATGAGGCTCTGCGCAGAGCTGAGCTTTGCCTTAAAGAGTTGAGGAAGATTGCAGGTGAAGGCTACAAAGATGATTAGGAGATGATGAGGGGACTGGAGCATCTTTCTCATGAGGAAAGGCTGAGGGACTTGGGGCTTTTTAGTTTAGAGAAAAGAAGACCGAGGCGGGATCTTATCAATACTTATCAATACTTAAAGGCAGGGTGCCAGGGGGATGGGAACAGTCTTTTTCCAGTGGTGCCCAGTGACAGGACAAAAGGTAACGGCACAAACTTGAGCATAGGACGTTCCATCTTAGCATGAGGAGGGACTTCTTTCCTGTGAGGGTGGCAGAGCACTGGCACAGGCTGCCCAGAGAGGTGGGGGAGTCTCCCACTCTGGAGCCATTCCAAACCCACCTGGACGCCGTCCTGTGCAACTGCTGTAGGTGCCCCTGCTCTGGCAGGGGGTGGCACTGGGGGAGCTCCAGAGGGACCTTTCAACCCTGATCAGTCCGGGATTCTGGGATTCTGTGAGTGTCACGGCGGTGGCTGGAGGGCAGTGTAGACAGACAACCACTGTCCAGGCTCTGCAGTATGTCCAGAGAAACCAGTCTCCATCAGCAGCTGGAGGACTGACTGTGGGATGAGGCTGGAATGCCTGATTTTAGAAATTTCCAACTGATGCTCCAACTTTCTCTTACTCGTGGCTGAGGACTGTGTCATAAAGTACTGCTTCGGTACAAAACCAGGTAGTTTCCATGACACTGGATGTAGGATAGAGTATATTCCTTCAGGTCCTCATGAACTATATATTAAGCAGCTTCTGGATCCATTGAACGAACACACGGTCCACCTAGCTGTCTACTGACATCTGCCAGTTCAGGATCTCCAAGCTCCTGGGGAAATGGCGGGAAGCCTGGGGCAGGCGGAGAGTAATTCTGCAAGGGCTTTTTCTTCCAGGTATGGCCTACGTCTGACATTTTACCAATTTGTTGAGGACCCTTTGCCTCCAGGTCCTTGCTTTACAGGCTGTTGAGGGAAAGCAGAAAGAATGGTTAGGCATCAAAAGTCTCTTTGTGTGAGGGATCAGGTGGAGCTACAACAGTTACAGGTGGATCTTCCCTGCGGCTCCCCTGAAAGCAGGGAGGTAGAGCTCTCTGCACCTGGGAAAGAGGTCCCTGCATGGCCCTGCGCGGGACTTGCTGTGTGTGGGGCTGGAGATCTCGTACCAGTTGGGACATGAAGAGTGTTAGGTGGGACTGACATATTGCTGGGTACACACGTTTGCAGAATCTCACCAAGGACCTCATGGCAGAGTCCTGAATATCATGTGTGACGGTTCCTGAGGGGCAGGGGAGGCCCCCCAAAAACTCCCACCACTGCTTGCAGGTTGAGGGTGGCAGTTGTTCACCGCAAGCGCAGTCTAAAAAGAGAGGCAATGTGCTTTCAGACTAACTAGTTGACCCGGAAGAAGTGTTTTCAGGACCTGAAGCCATACCATGTGTCTGAAGGCTTCTCCGCTTTTTCCAGCTCTCTGATTTGGAAAAGCATCCCACTCTCCAAGCCTGGCCCCAGTGTTGTCACTTTGCCTTCCCCATATTGGCTGAGCACGGGGCGCTCTGGATGTTCGCAAATGCCTGCCTTGAGCATAACACAAATAGGAAAGTGTTTAATTTAAAATACTTCTTTAGGTGAAGTATTTTAAAGTATTTAACGTATTCAAATTTTAAGTATTTTTTACAACTTCTAACAGAAGAGCTTAGCGATGACCGTGTCAGCTGCAGGGCCACCGCCGCTCACACCTCCGGAGGAAGCGCCGTGCGAGCAGCCTCAGCCTGAAGAGCAGCGTAACCCGCAAACCCTCCACAGCGTGCACAGGCAGCCGCGGCTGCTGGCGGCACCGGGGTTAAAGGTTTGAAAATGTCGGGTCTGCTTTGTGTTTCTGCCAAGCCATGCTGCGAAACAGCTGGTTCACTTCACTCGCGACACCCCGCTGGTGGCACTGCTGGCGGGCGATGGCTCTGGCTGGCAGGGCAGGCAGGGCAGGGACGGCAGGGCAGGCAGGGCAGGCAGGGGAGCATCCATCCGCAGGACTCCCCACGAGGGAGGGACTGCCTCTTCCCCTGCAAATCCTAAATAGTCACAGATTACCTGAAATTCTCTTACCATCCCTCCAAAATAAGCTCTGGGAGCTACATCTTTTCCAAGCCTTAACGAGCCATCAGGAGAAGCCCAGCAACACCGAGCCTGCCCGCGGTGCCCAAAGGGGCTTGTGCCACATTCTCTCCAGCATCGGCAGCCCCTGCCCTGGCTCCCGAGCGCCTGCGGGAACCCGCAGGACCATGTGGATTCCCAGACGGCAAGTTTGCACTTGAGTGAATAAACGCATTGTGCAAGGCGAGTCATGGAGATCATTAGTCACAACCCAAATACGTATAAATCCATATTTTTTTTTACGTCTTGCTGAGTATTTTCAGTCTTTCAGGGCATTGTGCTGGTCGTCTTTAATAAACAGAAGCAAAAAAAACCAACTCAGCAGCTCAGTTGTGGCAGATGTGGGACCTCTCATGGATTACCAGTAGGTTACTACAGATAAGCTCCGAGTGGCACGTGATTTGTGTTTGGCACTTGGCAGGGACCATCAAGAGTGGTGGCGAAGGAGGGAAAAGAGGGCAATAGCTGCTTTAATACTTGCTGTCTCTACATTTTAAATACTTGGAGGAACATCAGGCAGCTTCACCCACCCCACAGCAGCGTGGGCAGGCCTGGGGTGAGGAGACACCTCAGGGAGCTGGGCTGGAGCACATACCCTGGGGAGAAGACGTTGATGTATTTCCTGGGTCAGAATCATAGAATGGTTTAGGTTGGAAGGGACCTTGAAGATCATCAAGTTCCAACCCCCTGCCATAGGCAGGGACACCTGGAACTGGCCCTATTTTTTATTACCGAAGCCAAAAGAGCTCAGTTTTGCAGTGATTGCATTAGGAAGGTGTTGGTGAGGAAACTGCTCCTCACTATTGTCCCGGTTACATACACCACTTGTCCTGGTTTCAGCTGGGACAGAGTTAATTTTCTCCTTAGTAGTGACTGTGGTTTGGGTTTAGTATGAGAATAATGTTGATAACGTATTGGTTTAGTTGTTGCTAAGCGATGCTTATATTAACTCAAGGACTTTCTCAGCTTCCCGGAGAAGCTGCGAGGGAGCAGAGACCTCATGCTCAGTGTGTAAATGGGGGCTGGCCGGGGGGGGCAGGGATGCGCCATCACTGCTCGGGACTGGATGGGCAACCGATCACTGCGTGGTGAGCAATTGCATTGCATCACTCACTTTGTATATTCTTTTACCATTATTATTATTTTTTTTTCTCTTCCTTTACTGTTCTATTAAACTGCCTTTATCTCAACCCACAAGTTTTTTTCTTTTCCCCCTCTTCTCCCTACCCCACTGAGGTGGGGGGCAGTGAGTGAGCGGCTGTGTGGTCCCAGTTGTGGCTGGGGTTAAACCACAGCACCAGTACAACACTTACGGATTCTTTCAGAGCCGCAGCTGCCGCCTTACGCACCCACAACATTTATTACCCTTCCGTGGACGGATTTTCTGCCAGTTTTCCTCATCACCGGCTTCACGCCGTTAACAGTAGTGTCTCCCTGTAATGCCAAGGGGTCGGAGAATTCTGCAGGGGACCAGTCTGTGCCCAGTGGGGCCACGGGGCATTGCGTTCCTGCTGCGGGGAGAGCCGGGGCCGTGTCTGCTCTCGCTGGGTAGATGCAAGATGGGGCTGGACGGGGTAGGGGCAGCGGTCGCTGCAGCCATCGGGGGTGAATTCCCGGGCTCCGGCCCCCCAGCCCCCGTGGCGTCCCAGCTTTCAGCTCTCTCAGCTGCCCATATTAACTCTGTTCCTAACCTACCCCACGCTGCAGAGGCTGCCAGAAAATAATTCCCAAAATAAACACAAAAAGGAAATTTCTGTCTCTCCAACACTGTAATTTGCAGGCAAAAAAAAATAATAATAAAAATCCAGGAATTGTGGATGGATCTTACTTAGGCCAAATTGATTCACCCAGCTTGTGTACTCCTTTCCGCGCCATATTTGCAATCAAAAGTCCATACATAATTAATCAAACGCACATTAAAATCCGCAGGACAACGAAGACTTGTGCAGAACGCCTGCCCCGGCGCTGGCAGAGCGGTTACTCCACGGCCACATTTCTAAACGGGCTCTGAGAAGGCATCTCCGGACGCCCGGGCTCAGCCGGCGGCAGATGTGCCGGCACAACCGGGGCAATGGATGGGGACCCCACTGCCGGCACCCCACCTCTGCCCAGGGGGGACACAGCCTTCCTTGGCAGCCCACTGTGGGGCTGTTGAGAAACAGAGACAGGAAAGATGGGGGAAAACCGAGTCTTTCCTGAAGTAACTCCAGATGAGGCACCCAAAGTGTATTTTTAGAGCAACAAGTTATATGGGTTTAATAAGAGGCGTTGCTGAACGTGTGGCTGCAGCTCGGGAGGAGGAGGAGGAGGGAGCCCACCCTTATCTTTCAGGTTTACTCCTCCCCTGTCCCATGTGCACAAGGATTTCTTGCGAGGGGGTTTCGGGCCAACATCCCCTCTCCTGAGAACACAAACAGTTAAGCACCGCCGCGTAATGGCAACATAAAATTGTTTCTGCAGCCTGTGTAGACGCGGTGACAACGGATATTATTCACTGTCAGCCGGGTTCCCGAGAGCACTTTATTAAATTGCCTCTAAGACTCAGGAGTGGGGTTAATTATTTAGGTACCTTAATTTTCAATACATCTCTGTCTTTTGCCTGCAGTACCAGAAATCTGAAACTCAGGTTCCAGAGACAGAAACACAAGAAACCGTGAGCAGTATTTATTTAAGTGCAATCACTGCCATGTGAAGGAGGTGTGATTTACAACGATTTTCGATGCCTAGAATGCAAAAATGAATATTTAAACAACCCTGATAAGTTCTCCTGGATGTACAAGACCCCAGATTCTCACCAGCTGCTTTTGTCTCTGTTAGTTAAATGTTAATACACGTCCCAGTCGATGCAATTAATTTTGCTCCGCGCTGTCATGGCTGCGCAAGCGGCAGCAGCACGTGCAGGGTGAAATTCGGCTCGGGCTGGCCCGTGCCAAGGCTCGCCGGAGCTCGGGTGCTGGCCGGGGCAGGGCCGGGGGGTACCGGGTGCCCGTGGCTGCAGCGGATGGGCGATAGCTGATAAATGGGGACCATTACCAAGAGCGCAGGTCGCGCATGCCAGCCGTGAGACGGATGGTGGGGGCGTGCTGCTCGTTAATCCCGCGGTGACACTGGTTATCGGGGAGTGATTGCCTTGTGCGAGTCGTTATTGAGCCTGGAGGTGCTGTGCTAAGCATCGTATGGTCTCCAGGGAGGCTGGGGGTGCCTGGCTCGCAGGAGCCTCCCCCGGGGAACGGCCGGGTGCCGGCAGGAGGGACGCGCTGGATGGCAGGAGCGGGAGGCACCGCGGGTCTGGCGTGTGGCACCCAGCCTGCCCAGGGCAGGACCCGGCTGGAGCACGGCGGTGGAGTGATCCAGATCCTCTCATGATAACGATGATAATGGTCATTGCTGACATCCGCACCTCCCGTGCTCATCACAATGTTTCCAGCCACCATTGCCATTTCCAGTCTGGGAATGCATGGGAAGATGTTCCAGTTGTCTCTGCTGAGGAGAGGCTGAGAGCCCTGGGGCTGTTCAGCCTGGAGAGGAGAAGGCTGAGAGGGGATCTCATCAATGCTCATCAATATCTAAATGGTGGGTGGGAAGAGGATGGGACCAGACTCCTTCCAGTGGTGCCCAGCGACAGCACAAGGGGCAATGGGCACAAGCTGGAACACGGGAAATTCCATCTGAACATGAGGAAAAACTTCTTTCCTGTGAGGGTGGCAGAGCACTGGCACAGGCTGCCCAGAGAGGTGGGGGAGTCTCCCACTCTGGAGCCATTCCAAACCCGCCTGGACCTCGTCCTGTGCCACTGCTGGAGGTGCCCCTGCTCTGGCAGGGGGTGGCACTGGGGGAGCTCCAGAGGGCCCCTCCAACCCCCACCAGTCTGGGATTCTGTGATCCCTCCTGCCCTACCCAAATGCGACTGTGGCGCCCGGGCAATCCTGGGCAGCCCCTTCATGGCCTCGCTGCAGGGCATCATCCATGTATTTAGCTTAAAAAAAAAAATAAAATAATAAAATAGTCTCCACTCAACTGGTCCTTTGCTAAGAAGTTGTAGTTGGGGGTTCATGAATGTCAGGAGCAGCATTTTTGTATAAACATGTACTCTGGCAAGGTGACAAGAATGATTTTCTGTTTTCATGTATTTAATAAATAATCGCAGCAATGGAAGAATTTGCTTGACTCAGTCTACCAGCATGAATTAAAACATTCAATTACACCAGTGGGGGCAGTTTAAATATTTACTTATTCTTTAGGGGATTATAAATTAACCCTAAGGACCTCCATAAACTTTAGTCAAGACATTGACAGAAAACTTGAATTCAGACCTTAATTAATCTGGGGAAACCAGAGCGGAAGCCCCAAGAGACGTTGGGGAGGGGAGAGCCCCGCGGGCCGCGTTTGCTTGTCAGCCCCGGAGAAACAGGCACACCCGGCTGTAAATAATTCAGATTTAGTGAAAGCGCGTTGTGGGGATAATTAAAACCCACCATACCTGACACGTTTCATGACGGTCCCTGAAGTGGGAGCCTGGGCTGTTGCCATATAAATCAGGCGCTTTGTGGGCTCATTAACATTTCACGATTCAGAGATGAAGTCCTTCCCGGTGGTGGGCTGAGCGCTGTGAACGTGCGCTCGCTGCTGCCGCGGAGAGGGGGGACGCTCCAACGCCGACCCGCACTTCATTGACTTTCAGCCGGGAAAGTGCTTACTTGTAAACAGGTTCGTGATCTCCATGAAGTTGCCTTTTCTCTTCCCAAAGGAAAAACTGGAATGGAAACTTGCTTACTCGGTGTATTCGTTACCGTTCTCTAAGGAATTAAATTAATGCCGTCAGAGTGTAATAAATTAACGAGAGAGAGTCTTGGTAAGAAAACAGCAGCACGGGGCGGTGCGGTTCCCAGTGAGAAGGAGGTGGAAGGGCGGTTTGCATTTTGACCAGACTCTGAAAGTGCTCGTTTTTTTGTGGCCTGGAAGAGCGTTATTATCAAAATGATCTGTTTACTATGATTTCCCTTCCCGGTAGTTCCTTCCAAGCAGGCGCATCTCTCCAAGGCGGAAAAAAGGGGCCATTTGCTGAGCTTCCTCCGGAGCGCCCCGGGAGGCACTGGACACCCCCCACCCCGAGCACGCTCTGCTTCATGGGTGGCACCCAGTGGGTTATTTCAGGAGAAAAGTGAAGTTCTACATCAGAAAAGGTTGCCCCTCTTGGCTCTCATTTTGCTAAGGACTGGCGCTGAAGTCCCTCGTTGATTTGGATTTATTTTCTTGAATTGTATTAATATAAGGCAAGGCTGGTTGGAAAATCTCCTCCCCTGTACAGATTATCTTCTTCTCCAGACACCACTGAGCTCCTGAAATGAAGGTGCCACATCTCCGCAGGGCGGGTGGACCTCTCCATAGAAAGGACTGTAAATTGGGCCGGTCCCGGAGGGAAGGCAATTCTCGGTATAAAAGCAGATCTGGTAACTTTACTTTAATGACCTACTTTTTCCCAGCCTGTACTCGCTTGTGGTGGTGCAGTCCCCCCCTCCTCTGGGCACTCGGTGCTTGGTGCGATTCCCCATCCCTGGGGCGCACACCAGCCTGGGGGATGTTAGAGCCTTAGAGCTCTGCTGGATGGCAGCGGGCTGTGGCCAGCACCTCTCCTGACTTGGGGTGCCACTTGGGCAAACACCTTGGGGACTGGAAGGCCGGGGAGAGTCAACCCCCCTCGAGCCCCAGTGATTGCCCGCTGAGGAACGCCGATGCATTGGGAGTATGTGCTCTAAACTCAGAGAGGGAGATTTTAACTCTTGGTGAGCCCCTCTGGCATCCGCTCTCTGTACACGTTAGCTCTTATGAGTGTCGATGTTCTTATATTGTATTGAATCCAAATATTTGTCCATGTAGGTGTAAAATGGGCTCATTGGAGCCGCCCGTTGTGAAGGGACCTTTTGTCCTAATAGTTAAAACTCACATGTAGGTGTGTGTGACCCCATAAGTGTTGTGTGCTTGTCTGTTCGTGCATGTGTGTATATGTATTGCTTTAGGATACATTGTCGTAAGTTAGTGTGAATCCTGCCACCTTCGAATCTGTAATTTCGAATGTGTATTTGTATGTGTAATTTCGAATCTGTATTTGTATGTGTAATTTCAAATGTGTAATNTGAATCCTGCCACCTTCGAATCTGTAATTTAGTCGCCATTCAATTGTTTTGTTAAATCATCTTGTAAATCCTTAAATCGGTTAATGATTAAGTGCTGCTAAAACTTAACTCTTGATCTACCTTGAATCATTAATAAATTTTAAATTGCTACTAAATCATAACCGTGTCAAATATTTCCATCCGCGGCACTCACTGTGCACGAGCGAGAAAACCATCCGTGTGTCACACAGGCGCGAAAGCGCAGTTCACCCGGAGCCACAGCTGTAAAAGAAACAGAGTAAATGGCAAAATTAGTGGGGTTGGGGATGAGAGGGAGGACGTACGGCTTCCCGTGGGCTTCTGCAGGTGTTGCTGAGGACCCGCTCACCGCGCGCGCGGGGCCGGGGCTGGGCTGGGTGGCACTGTCTCCCACCACCCTCCTGCCACGGGGTCGACTGCAATTGGAGGGGAAAGTCCCGTTTTGCAAGGTGGCTTTGTCTTTTATTTTTATTAGTTTGCCTCGGGTTTAGGCACCAGCAGGCAGAGCCCTTTCGTGTTCCCCGTGGGCCACCCCGACAAAAGCCCCCACACACCTCTGCCAGACCCGTAGCGTGAAGCCCACGTGAAAACAGTTAATTTTATTTGAGAAACGTCACTTCAGTGGTGATAAAAATCTCTAATTAAAGCGAGTTTTTGCCTGGCAGAGGGTAGGGGCACTCTTGGCAGGTAAACAGCAGCTTACGTGGCCCCGAGCTTCAGGAGGGCTTCTAGTCCCTTACAGGTTGGGGAAAACTGTGGGGTTTTCCCTGCTGAGTACCAAAACGGGTCCAAAACGGTGTTGAGTCCACCAAACGGGGCATGTTTTGGGCCAGGTCCCACGTGCCGGGCGAGCCGTGCCTGCCGGGAGCCCCGGGTACGTCCCCGCTGCGGGGCCACCTCCTGCCTGGGGCTGAGCTGCCGCGGGGCCTGCTCGGGGGAGGCGGAGGTGGTCATTCTCCTTCACTGGGCAGAGCACGTTCCAGCTGAAGAGGAGTCTCTGTTGTGTGGCACCTGAGCACAGCCAGTCTTCAGACTCTGCCTAAAAACGGTGCCAAATACTGTCCTTGAAACTTTGCATCCATCCCTGCTGCTCGCTGGAGCTCAGGCCGAGCTCGGAGGACCTTGGCGATGGGAGATGGTAGCTGCAGCTCCCTCCGGGTCCACACTGTGTCTTCAGGAGGCGCTGGGTCCTCCCCTGCCGCGGCACCTGGCCCAGCAGTGGCTTTGCTTCACTTCCAACACTCGTGAATCAAATATTTGCAGGATTTGCACAGCTCTTCCCTGGTTTAACGTCAAAGGAACGTGTTCAATCTTGCAGAGAAGAGGTCCCAGGCTTTCAGCTCCGCGCACCGGGGAGAGTTTTATTGTTGTCAGGTGCGAGGAGACGTTTATTAATTGAGCAATTTCTCCTGACCTTGATGGAGACCATCACTAACAGTCAAATAAATAGATTAGTATCATAATTTTTCAAGGCTAGGCTGAGAAATTAATTGCATTTATCTGATTTTGGCTGTTTTGCCATGGCAGTGCTTTAAATTTTTTTCACGTTTTCTTTCCGATTTGCGCAGATGCATATATCATACTGAGGACAATGCTACACCTAATTTACTTCAGCAAATGAGACCAATTAAAAATAACTGAGTGAAACTGATACTGAATCTCCAATCACTTGGGGAAGATGAGGAGCGGGGCATTCTGTAATTGACTTGTTCATCTTCTCGTCTTCTAAATCTCCGGTATGAACGTTAGCCGGGGTGGTTCGCGAGCTGGTCGCCGTTAGTACTGACTGCTATTTCTACACTATGACCAATATAAATCACATATTACTGTTTTAGCTTTCTGGTTGGATGGAGGCTATTATCTGTACCTATGGGAGAGGTGGAAGACGGGGCATTTTTTTTCATCAGAACTGCTGTTTTCTTCCAACTCTGCTGTACGTGGTGTATTCTGACACCTCCTGCTGACATCGCTCCAGATGGGTTATTATGGTAAAGAAAAAACTAGTCAACAGAAATGAAGCATTGTGCTTTCACTTCAGGGTTGGCAACTGCGGATGCACTGTACATTCCACCTCTTTTGCATGATTTGTAGGTAATATCCTATTTCAATAAGTAGCAAAAATAAAATGCCATGGAAATGATCAAAACTCCTGCCTTTTGCAGATACCTGCCTCTAAAATGAGCTGCTACCAAACGTGTTGTGGTGAATTCATTCCTACCAGAGAAATTAGCAGCTCTCGTGTCACTAATTACAAGGATTTTACAGAGAATGCACATCTCTAATTAAGGCCGTATTACACATGCTACTCATTCACAGCTGAACTCATTTTGATGAATAGTGAACAGCTGTTGCTGATAATGCCAAGATATGGATCTTCTTCCTTTTAATTGGGAGAGGCAGCCTCACTTGGGCTTTTTGAAGGGCATCGATGTTAGGATGGAAAGTTCACATCAGCGCTGTTGAAGTTCCTGGAGCGACGTGCGATGCCCGGTGCTGGTGCCGTGATGGAGGGCAGAGTGGGGCTCTTGGAGTGATGGGTCTCCTCCCGGCTCTGCCGTACTCGGTATGTTTGATTGGTCAAAGCCCTCTGTTGGCTGAGCAGGAACCTGTGTTCTCCCAGGGCTGGGGAAGGAGTTGGGGTACCTCTCACACGAGGGTGTCGCTGAATCTGTGTCTCAGTGGAGGGGGCAGATTTCTGGCTTGTTGAAGACTATGTTTGAAGGTGATCCACTGGAAAACTGCTGGCCAGGTTGGGGTTTGGGAGCCGCCTTTCCCGGGATGGTTCCTGGCCAGCTGGTTGGCGTCGCGGCTTTTTTACTCCACCGTTTTTCTTTTCTGCTTCACCTGCCCTGGGAGAGATGTAAATAAGTTTAATTGATGAGTGGGTCTGAAGTGCTTTGAAGTCCTTGGATGAAAGGCATTATATGTGCGTGATGTTCTACAGTTGCTTGTTTGGATGAGCATATTTACATCTTCTTTTTCTGTTACTAAATTCACATCCCTCTGTTCACTTCTAAGGCAATATTTCAGACTTTGCATAAAAATGAAAAAAATTTGCTTTCATATTTAGTGCGTAATAAGATCATGCAATTAGAAATGAGCCTTCATCATGATACATGATCATTGTCAGTACAATCTCCAAGGAGGGCTCTTTCCTCATAGCAGCCAATGTAATCTTACGGCCACTGTATGTATTTGCTTCCTTTGATCAATAATTTAGGGTAATCATTTTGTTCTGTAAAATTTGCAAAGTCCATATATATTGCATAAAATGCAGAACAGCAAATCCCAGATTGGATTTTAAAAAGCTTTTCATGAAAGGTTTGGGTTTTTTCCAACTCGGAGGGGGGGAAAGAAGCGGGTCTAGAGATGTGAATAAATCTGTTTGTTTGGGGACTTTGATTCCTGAAGATTTATTTTCTTAATACTGTTGAATAGCATTTAGACTGTCTCCAGCTCCTGTGAGCTTATAGGAAAGCTATTTTTCTGTTTTATTCTAGCCTCTAGCCCTCCAGCCTCAGTCAGGAGAAGAGAAGCGGGACTTGCGCATCATAATGTCTCGCACGATGCCGGATAGGGAATACGATGCTGTGAGGAACGGCGGCGTGAGCTCTGCATCGTGCTATGACGTTACTGTGGAGGGACGCTGAAAGTCGCTGTGTTGTAAAGAGCTGTCAGCACGCATTCGCCACCTCGTGTGGCACTGGGGGCGGAGGGGGATATTTAATTTAAATGACTGTTTGGTGGCCAAAGAGATGTGTATCTGGAAAATAGCTGAGGTGGCTGGAACCAGAGTTTTCTTCTGTTTGGAGGAGTGGAGATCTGCTAAAGGACAAAGCCAGGTGGAAGGAGGGGGGGAAAAACCCCAAACTGTTAAAGGTGGGAATTTCTGCGATGAACGTCAGGCAGAGATGAACAAGAGAAGAATTTTACATTTTTTTAGGTGGGTGTGCTGATATATTTGCAGCATTGACTAAGGTCAGAGAAAACAGATAGGGAGCTGTATTTGTGCCTTGAGAAGCCTCTGCGGCAGAGGCAGTCCTGGGATCCTGCTTGCTTTATGTATGTGTTTATTTATAAAATGGAAGGGAAAAAGTGTCACTAAACAGCAGCGGGGAAAACATCCGCATGTTGTATCTATGACTCCGCAAATAATGAGGCGTAGGATTATAATAGGTGGGGAGGGAAATCTGACTTGAGTCTAACATTTGAGGACTTTCAGATTTCACTTCCAAGAGCAAACATTTAAAAATGGCTCGGGCAGCGTGAGCCGATGTGTTATTCCCTCGGGAAATGGAATGCAAAAATCATATTTATTGCTGCCGGTAGGAAAAGTGAGGCTTTCTCTGCACAAGCGTGTCCATCTCCAGAGGTGAGAGGGTACCATGGCTATCCCATAGCTTGGTGCCATTCGCCCTGCGTGTGCGTGCCCACGTACGAGCTGGGAGACGGTGCCGCAACGCCTCTGGCTGTGGCTCGTTTTTGGGAAGCGGCACCGAAGGGGATCAGTTCCATCACTTCGGACTCCCACACAGAAGTTAGGTTTTCGTGGATGCTGTTGTCTCGGGGGCTCAGCAGCGTTTGCCGTTGCCAGGTGGTGTGTGCAGGAAGGACTCGAGGTTGGACGTGCAATGGAGGTCTTTGGCCTCTGTGCCGCTCACGTGCCCGCCCTTGGGTGAAGCAGGGCTGATGGCAGCCGCTGTTCCCTGACGGGGCTTTGGGGGGGCACATTAGGACTACGTGGCACCAGAAATGCTGCTTTACGGTGTGCAGTACTCTGATCTTACGGAAAGTTTAAGAGTGACTTTCAGCAGGGACAACAGAGCTACTCTGGTGCCAGCAAATATCTTTTGCTGAGTCCTAAAGGGTCGTCCTTGTCTGCCTACCCGTGCTGCTCCTGCAAATCCAAATTTCCATCTTAGTTGTAAATATTTTTTTTTTAGTTTCATCAGCGAAGGGCAGCAAACAGCTGCGAGGGCTTTGCTGGCAGAGGAGAAGCGTTGCACGAGCCTTCTGCTGCATTGGGATTGTGCAACTGGTGGCTCTCGCTGGAAGGAACTCTTCTTGTGAGGAGCTACTCCTAGCCAGGGCTTTCCCTTCTGCGCTTTTCATCGCCAACCGGTTCATGTAACTCTCGGTTCTGTAAGTGACAGGAACACCGTAAGAGACTAATTAGTCACCTGGGTGTGAGTCAGGGGCTCATTACCAGGCTGGCTTTCTTCATGTAATTTATGGGTGAGTGCGCGTGTCAGCGTGGATTTTGCCATCTGTATAATGCCGTTATTAAAGTTGAGTGTCTCAAGCTAAACAAAACAATGAAAAATTGTTTCCCAAGATAATTTAATGCTGGGAAATATTTATGAAGTGTTATAATTAAAAACAAAACATTTATATGACAAAAAACTTTATATTGCTTTGCTGCTTTAATTAAATTATGTTCAGGCGGCCACGTGTCATCTCTGGGATAAAATTGGTTGCTAACAGAGTATTTTCAGCTCTCTGAGGAACAGAGCTATGTTACAACTGAAACACCAGGAAACCTCTCTGCAAATTTATCAGCTAATGAGTGCTTATTCGGCAGTAGCCAGGTCTGCCAGAGCTGGGCTCTTATGCAATGGTTTTGTCCCGCTGGTACCCTCCATTTAGTGGTATTTTATCCTGAATCTCCATCCTCCTGAAATGAGACGAATCCAGAAAGCTCTGAAAGGAGATGATGAAAGGAGCCTTGAGAAACTGGGGCGAGGGGGCAGAGGACAGCAAAGACAGGGCAGGCATTTTCTGTTGCTGACATTGGAGTTTAGCATATGTTGGCCAAACTGAAATGAGTATAAATGGGATTATTTTTTTTTTATAATGTACCACAGCACAGAAAATCACTAGTCATTAGGGGTACCGCAGCCTACACATGTTAAAATTCTTTCTGTGTTTGGCAGTAAAGAAAAAAATTAGATGTGGAGCTGAGATTGTATATAAGGGCAGCTGAGCTTGTGCCTGGCAATAATCCATATTCAGTGTAATCCGTGTTCACTGGGGGCTGGCGAGTTTTGACACCACTTATGACGCACACAAAAACCTCCTCAATTTCTTGAACTTTAAGTAGGTGTTTTCCCTCGCCTATATTTTTGATTCGAGAACCTAGGAGGAAAAATAATTGGATATATGGAGAAAATAAGAGTCTTGGGAGGTAATGTTACCATCATGTACTCTGGCAGTTCAGGCAGTTGCTGCTGCCACAAAACTGGATATATACTATTGTCATATAATATATATGTATATGTTTGTGTGTGTGTATATATAGAGAGTACTATTTGGTCTCTATTGCAGAGCGGACTTAAGGGATTTACGTTAATTAAATTCAGATTAACATAATTCATTTTGAGTCCTGTTTTTCTGCCACTTCTCGAGTTGCCACACAGAAGTACCAGGAAGACAAGAAGTGACTTGGCTAATACGTTGCAATAAGTAAACGGTGTTGTATTGATCTAAGCGTTTGGAGCAGTCGAAGCAACCAACGTGCTCATTGCATTTCTTCCAGGCCACTTCCAAATAACACTTGCTGTTAAATATGAAATGTGCATCTCCAGTACAGGATCAGCTATTAAATTATGCTCATGGATATTAATAAAAAAGGACCTAAGGCTTATCTTTATGGAGGCAGAAAAAGAACATTAGTTAAGTGGCAAATGGGATGAATATATTTTTGTGATACACTTAAAATTTATTCCTTTTTAAGAGATGTAGCTGTTTGAAAAGGGAGAATTTTTAAATTCTGACCAACCAATGCATAAGTAGCTGTGTCTGTCTGTTCTTCCCCCCCTCCTTTACTTTAAGAATCATGATTGTTGGCTCTTGTTTCCTCTCCAAGTATCCAGCAGATTAATGGCTTGAACTCTTGAAACTGGTATGATGAGAGTTCAGGGGGTTAAGGGAACAACCTGCTCAGCTCATCTCTCTCAGTCACCGCGGGCAGAGACGATGCTGCTGAGCTTGGGCTGTGCCGCCGGTCCAGCGGTGCTTCCCCTCCACTTCCTCAGCAGGTGAGGGATGGGGAAAAAGAGGCCTAAAGCTCTCGTGTTTGCACTCTAGATAGATTGCAGAACAAGATATTCATAGCTTAAATTATTCAAAACAGAGCAAGAACATCAGCCCTTGTGGGCTCTGTCTAAATGTCCATGGCAACCGGAGAAGTGTTGTGCAAAATGACAACTATGAGAGGTTCTTGCAAATCCAAAGACGTTATGTGAGATGTTGTATGGGTTGGGCCAAGGGTGCTGCTGCGTTCCCCGTCTGTCCGAAAGGACAGGTGATGCAGGCAAAGAGATTCATTTTCACTTGGTGCAAAGTAAGGAGTTTCATTGCGTTGTCTCTGCAAGAATGGCAGAATTTCACCTGGAGTTGCAAAAGAAACCTATTACAATATTGGAAAAGAGGTAACGTTTGAGGAGATGTAGCTTTTTCACATTCAGAACAATTTTGCTAGATTCATGCCCATACCTGATGAGGCTCAGTGGTATTTCCATCGGTTGTGGGGTGTCCCAGGTGGTGGCCAGTTCCTCTTTCCCGTTGCTGACTACTTGAGCTACTGAGTGTGTTGATGGGGTGTTCTCCCCCGCTCCCTTCCTGCTGCCACGCTTCAAAAACTAACACGGTCCTTCTGCGGATTTGGCCCAAGGCTGTGGATTATGTCGGATATTTACAGGGTGATGCATTTTAAATACTGTTTAAGTGTGGAGCAGTGTTTAGTAGTGACCCAAACTGATCAAATACAGCAGGAACCCGATGGAACTGAAGGTCACCTGTAAAACGTTTTCCAGCCTTTAATCCCAGTGGGAAGGAAATAAGGATTTGACCCTCCGTTCTGGAGGCACGTTGGAAAAGTTTTGCTCAAAATGTGCTCAAGTTCAGATACGTTATTTTAGCTGCCAGTGGGATATAGCTGTGTATGTGAGAGCCAAGCTTAATTATAGCCAATTTTCACTGTTTTTCACGTTCCTGGGAATCTTGCAATAGACTCTAACATCATCTACAATCAAGAAAATCGTATTTACAGGTAGAAACAAAACGCCTGTTGTTTTTCAGTGTGCAGAAAAACGCATCTTACTTTCTCTCATCAAGGAATTTCCCTGAATTTGCTGTAGAAAGCCACCGTACATAGAAATGAAACTATAATTGCAATAATAGGCTTTAGGACATAACTTACTGTGCAGTAACTCATGCTGGGGTGTTTTGCAGCCAGTATTTCAGCTTTGTTTAGTACATGAGCCGTGGTCATTCCGCACGGTGACAGTTTGCTTGGTGGAGTGTCATGACAGAGTGTCAAAAGCCTTCTTAAAGTCAGGGCTTTACTCCAGGGCTTGGCTGGGGTTTGCTTCAGGATGAAAGAGCAGCTACATAAAGCCGTGGCTGACCTGATCTGGTGGTGGTGGCAGTGAAAAACTGAGCTTTTGTACAAACAGCACAGAAAAATATATTTGTAGTATTTCCCATAGTTATTTTATATTCCTCGGTGTTGGTTAAGGAGAGATGCCAGCACAGTACTCTTCTGGTGGAAGGAATTTTCTTGTGCTGCTGCTAATCAGTTAACTGGAGAGTGCAGCTTTGGGAAGCTCTCTGCCAGAGGAATGGCTATCTGGCAGAGATACAAATCTACCTGGAAATAAGCAGAAAAATAACACTGAGAGAAAATCAATACTGAAACAGGAAACTTTCAAAACTCTTACCTAAGTATTAAGATTTGTGCAGAGACAGCAAAGAGAGGGTTAGAGACAGAGCATGATTGTACCTGATGGGGCTCTCGGAGGGAGGTGACAGCTTTGACCCTGAGAAAGGCACAGGAAGAGGACAGACGCAGATCTGACGGATGGACGATGTGTGGAGGTCTGCTCTGGGCGCTGCTGGTGCAGGGGCTGGGTAAGCGCCGGTGTCGGAGCATGCAGAGGGGCTGCAGCGCGCTGCATCCAGCGCCGGCTGAGCATCCCTGCCCCAGCCACGCAGGGCAGCGTCGCGCTGCTCTCCTCCACGAAATCAGAAAGCTACAGGTGTTTCTGCTTTGCATTTTGTTTGTGGCTCTGCATTAAGCGAAACTGAGCCAACCCTTGGAATCTGGCTTGAAAGCTTTAATATAGTGACATGTCATCATCCTGAACTTCGGTAGATCAGGAGTCAGTAAAGACAGAGGCGTGAATTCGAAGTGAGAACAGAGTCAGAGCATCCTGACTTTCAAGAAGCGGTAAGGATCAAGCATTCTCCATTTCAATTAGCTTTCCCTTTATGACTACATCTACTTTTCTTTTAACAGTGCATTAAAACATCGTGTTGAAAATGCACTGTTCAGAGTCACTGCCAGGTATTCTGGTATTTCTTATTTTGGATACA
Source organism: Anarhynchus alexandrinus (assembly GCA_008711295.1). Classification (NCBI taxonomy): domain Eukaryota; kingdom Metazoa; phylum Chordata; class Aves; order Charadriiformes; family Charadriidae; genus Anarhynchus; species Anarhynchus alexandrinus. The sequence goes on along the minus strand of VUYV01000354.1, from coordinate 718,022 downwards.
TTAAATACCAAATCAGATAAAAACAGGGAAAGGATGAGCACTCGTATTGATAGCATTAGACGATAGCTTCTGTCTGGTATGAAAAATGCATTTCCATTTCCACTAATGTTGAAGGAATAGTCAGTTTTTTATTTTAACCCCTTACTACCAAAGACTTGAGCACCAAGTAGATTGAGCTATACGGCCTTGACCTCTAACCATGGTATCTTCTCCCCTGAGCAAGCCCCTGCCAGTGCCGCTTCAGCACAGCAATGGTTTACAGTTGTTGGGCTGCATTTTTCTTAGCACATAAGCGTTTTCACTGGTGTACCATCTGTATGGTGCACAGAGAAATCTAAACGTGCGTGTGAAATCCATTGCTGGGCAGTGCTGCCACTGTAACTCCAATGTTTCTGTGCAACCACCTAGCACCTCCTAAAATGGAGTATGTGGGGTTTGGAGGTTTTTTTTGTTTGTTTTGTTTTTGGGGGTTTTTTTTAGAACTCCTTACCTATTTACTTTCTATTAAAGGAACCAGACTGGCGGCCGTGTTTCACCCAGCCTTTGTTTTGCTGGGCAAGAACATGGCAGGAACATGACAGCAAGACCTCTTACCTGTAGACTTTACACCGGCACTCGCGTCGGGGGTCACCCCGCTCCCACTGTGCTGCGTTGCACCCAGATTGGGCAGCTAAGCTGTCAGCAGAGCGCGTGTGCTTTGTTAGTGTTCAGACACAGCCTCTGCGTGAGGCTGGAAAAGGAACGCCCGAGCTGAAACATCAATACAATCTGAGGAACGTCAATAGCTGTCTTGGAGGAGGGCTCCAAACGCTTTGGAGCTGTCTTTGGCCATTACGCTTAGCCATTGCCGAGGCTTTTGAGTGACCTTCATCATTCCCAGCTTTCATTAAATATTAAAAGGTTAAAAGAAAGCAAGCGGCAGCAGGTTTGAACTCATTCCTGTTGACTCCCAGCTCCCGCTGAGATAAACGGGAGTCTCCGCTGGTTTAGTGCGTGTCCCACG
>VUYV01000354.1:686744-697959 GCA_008711295.1 Anarhynchus alexandrinus | reverse complement strand
ACCAAGTAGATTGAGCTATACGGCCTTGACCTCTAACCATGGTATCTTCTCCCCTGAGCAAGCCCCTGCCAGTGCCGCTTCAGCACAGCAATGGTTTACAGTTGTTGGGCTGCATTTTTCTTAGCACATAAGCGTTTTCACTGGTGTACCATCTGTATGGTGCACAGAGAAATCTAAACGTGCGTGTGAAATCCATTGCTGGGCAGTNTGCCTATGGCAGGGGGGTTGGAACTCGATGATCTTCAAGGTCCTTTCCAACCTAAACCATTCTATGATTCTATGATTCTATGCGTGTGAAATCCATTGCTGGGCAGCGCTGCCACTGTAACTCCAATGTTTCTGTGCAACCACCTAGCACCTCCTAAAATGGAGTATGTGGGGTTTGGAGGTTTTTTTTGTTTGTTTTGTTTTTGGGGGTTTTTTTTAGAACTCCTTACCTATTTACTTTCTATTAAAGGAACCAGACTGGCGGCCGTGTTTCACCCAGCCTTTGTTTTGCTGGGCAAGAACATGGCAGGAACATGACAGCAAGACCTCTTACCTGTAGACTTTACACCGGCACTCGCGTCGGGGGTCACCCCGCTCCCACTGTGCTGCGTTGCACCCAGATTGGGCAGCTAAGCTGTCAGCAGAGCGCGTGTGCTTTGTTAGTGTTCAGACACAGCCTCTGCGTGAGGCTGGAAAAGGAACGCCCGAGCTGAAACATCAATACAATCTGAGGAACGTCAATAGCTGTCTTGGAGGAGGGCTCCAAACGCTTTGGAGCTGTCTTTGGCCATTACGCTTAGCCATTGCCGAGGCTTTTGAGTGACCTTCATCGTTCCCAGCTTTCATTAAATATTAAAAGGTTAAAAGAAAGCGAGCAGCAGCAGGTTTGAACTCATTCCTGTTGACTCCCAGCTCCCGCTGAGATAAACGGGAGTCTCCGCTGGTTTAGTGCGTGTCCCACGTTGCACACAGAGAGACAGAGACGCTTGGCTTGGGTGCACACCACCGTGGGCATTGCTGCCTGTGTGCTTACAAGCTGCGTAGTGCCTGTGATGAGTGTGCTTGTGCCTCCCTTTCCCACCCCCACGCCTGTCCCGTTCAGCCCCAGTGAGGACATCCCCCCCAGTGGGGAGACCCGAGCTGGTTAGTGCTGCGCGTTCCCCACCCCGCTCCTGGACATTTGCATGGCGTCAGGCTCTGGGCATCCGCAGGGATGATGATGTGCCATAAGCACTGGGGAGCGGCAATCAGCAGCCCTTCTCTCTGCGGAGCCCGTCTGAAGTGCAGTGGAGAAACGAGGCCGTTATTAAATAATGCTCTGTGGCTGATTATAATGACAGAAACTATACTTGCAATCTCTAGGTGGATCTGATCATCAGTCATCTCCAGTTATTAAGTTGCTAAGAGAGATGAGAGTAAGAGTGCATTTAGCTCTTTCCATTTATAAGCCCAATTACCAAACCATTCCTGCCCAAGCACAATGCTTGTCAAGCTTAAGTGAGAATAAATATCGCAGGAAGAAACAAAAGATGGCCAGTGACAAAAATACGGGCCCCCGAGGAGGGCTAAGTTAAAGAGCTGGCGGGGGGAAGCTCTGCGTGTGCCTTGTTATAGGCAGGGGAGGTTTGACCAGATGCCGATTGGTGAGCGGCACCCAAGAGCATCCTCCTGCCTGATGGTCAGGGATGCCTCCTCGGCACCCAAGAGCATCCTCCTGCCCGATGGTTGGTGGTGCCTCCTCGGCAGCATGGAGGGCATGGGGCTCTCCCTCCTTTCTGTGCACTTGCTGCCTCCTACAGTCTTCAGTGAATTAAGTTCAAAGCTGATCATCAGATCTTTGAAGGTATTTAGGTCTCTCTGTGTCCCTCTTCAAGAGGAAAAACAGTCCAGGTCCAGCATACCCAAGACATCCTCTGATATGTCCAGATGAACGCTGCAGTTGTCAGTCCTTTTTTTCCTTTTTTCCCCACCACAGTGTGCCATTTATTTACATTTTGAAAAAGTATGTTGTGTTTTGGCAGTAATACTTTGAGATTGTTTGGGTGGTGCAGACAAAAGAAAGAAATGAGAGAATGAAATGAGTAACGTTTTAGTTTATCTCGATTTGTGATTAAGTGATGAAGCAGGTTGGGTAGCAGGGATGGGTAGGTACCGACCTGGTCTGTATGGGAAAATGGAATTTAGCAGCCACCACAGGTGATGGAGGTTTCTACACAATGGTGGCCACCACGCTGACGGGAGGGAAGTGCGCTTCCACGTCGCTGGTACACCAGTGCTTGGCACAGCAGATGTCATTCTGGGAGCTGCATCGTTCCAGCTCTGCTCTGCTCATCCGGAGGATGATATAAATCCGGTAAAACTCAGATGGATGGCTGCAGAGCAAACCCCAGAAGGTGGCGTGGGTGGCCGTGGTGCTCCCGCTCTGCATTCCGGTGTGGAAGCACACAAGGGTGGGCAGCGGCTCCGGCCCTTCCCTCGCTCACGGCGCGTCGCTGGGCTCTCCCCGTGGGCACTGGTCTTGGACCAGTAAGTGCGGAGGCACAGTTACTCTTGACGCCTGCTAAAGGCAAGCATCCAGCTGCTTCTGTGCATTAGGAAAATTGGCCATTAAAAATGGGGCTAATTATTTAGGAAATATGTTGTGTAATTAGGCATGGATTGTTCCACTTGCCTTTTCCGAGCGGGGCTTGGGAAGAGGTGAGGCCATTATAGTTAGAGATGTTTATATCCACCGTTATTCATCTCTGGACGTAAGACCACAACCAGGTGGACTAGAAAATAGTTCCCAATATTTTCCCTCCTCCTTCTTCCAAAAAAAATTCCTGTGGAAAAATATCTGAGTTTAAGGTAATTTGTGCTTTTCAGCTGTACCCTTTAAAATCAGAATATTGAAAGTGAAACTCTAAGTAGGTTTGAGCTTTATGCATACCCTTCGCCTGGTGGTGGTTCAGAATTTGAAAGAGCTTCAAGTTGCAGAGGAGGGATGGATGAAACCCTTCACCGTTACGAGCCCGCGGGGCTGACAGCCGCCCCCTGTCCAGCCGGGTGCACGTGGGGACCCCTGCCCTGGCCGTGCTGTTGGTCATGTTTCGGGTCATGGTGCAAGGCGTCATTGCGTTGGTCTGTTTTTCATGTTCCCTCTCTCTGGTGGCTCTGTGTAGGCATTTAACAAATTTCCAGATAAAGATTTTCTTTTTTGTTTGTTTTTCTTCTTGGACAAAGGGGCTGAGATGATTTAAAACTTTAATTAAGTTTCCCAATTCCGTATATAATTAATGACACCTTTCCCTTGCTCCTTACTCATGTCGAAAGCAACGAATGGGTTTCCTCGCAGAAGTCTACAACCGAGAGGTTTCCGTGGCGTGTTCCGCTCTGCGCACGCTGGTGGCGGAGGCAGACACTGGATCTTTGCGAGGAAGATGCTGGATCTTTGCCTCGGGCTCATCGTTTGAACGTGCCTGGTGAGTCACAGAGCTTGCGTCGACACCGGTGCAAAGAGCCAGCGCTCAGCGCAGCTTCGCAGAGCACGAATGGCAGAGGGAGAGGGGAAAACAGCCGCAGCAGAGAGTGAATGGTTCTGCAGAGAGTGAATGGTTCTGCAGAAAGTGCTTTGAAACCCCGTCCCCTCCGCCACCCCCCCCAGAGCAAACCCGACCCGGCAGCCGCCGCCGTCGGTGCCCGTCCCTGCCCAGGCTGCTCTCAGCAGCGTTCGCTTCTCTCCTTCGGGCTTTACCCGGCGCCTTCAGCCACCCTTACACTTATTTACCGTGTTGCTTTTAGTAGGTTAATTGTGTCTGTGGTGTGAAGCGGTACCTTCGTTGTGAGAGGCGAACGTGAACGCCGCACAGACCGATGTGGGAAAGCGAACCGATTCACAGGCACGAGACCTGAAACGGTTAATGTACACAGTGTTTGGATTTAAGCTCCTCACATTTCACTGTCTTACACATATAAATGTAAGTGCAACTGTCATACCCCTAGTTTACCCAGGGTACCTAGAATTAGGATCAGCTTCTCATTGCGTAACACCCCAATCAGCATAATTACTGGGCAGGGCCAAGGTCCAGGGGCACGGCCGCAGAGATTTCCTGAGGAAGTAACTCCGGTTCCCTTTCGTGCTCGTGCTCGGACTGCCTCGGGCCTGTGGTGTCCGAAGAACAAAGCTGAAAGTTTATCGAGATGTTTCGGCTGGGACACGGTTGAGACATCAGAGCAGGTACCTGACCTTGAATAGGACGTGAAATGAAACACTTGTCTGGTGTGTTCCTTCGCGGTCGCTGACTTAGGCATAAGGTAGCAAAAAATATAAGTTCTGGAGCAAAGTCGAGCCAGGATTTTATCCCAAACTGGCCGTGGGTAATTATAATGCCAAAATGCACCCCGCTTTGTGAGTAATGAGCATGCTAATCAGGGAACCTCCCTAAATGTTTTAAACGTGAGCGTAGGTGCGATGTGTAGTCGGGAGTGGTGCGGGAATCACTATTGACCGATCAGCGGTATTTTATCGTTATAACTATGGGGCGGTTGGAAGGGAGGGGTGTGCTGGCTGATGTTAAATGCCCGGCACCCGGTTCTGCAGAATCCACATAAAAATGGGTATGTCGGCTCAGTGTGTCAATGGGCTCTGGCGCAGCGGGTGAAGAACCCTCTTACAATCCAGTGAGGTTTGCTGTAAGCCGGGGCGGGGGGCGCAGGGGGAGCGGTGGGCGCCGCGGGGCTCGGTGGGAGGGGGGAGGCCGGTGGAGCGCAGGCGCTGGCAGAGCCCCTTCTTCACCCCTGGCCCCATGAGCCGTCCACGGTGCGGGTCCCAGCGCACGGAGCTCTGCAGGGGGTGGAGGGGTTTAGTCGTGATAGAAGGATGGGAACCTCTACCCTGAGGATGGGGTTCGACTGCGCTTTCACATATCGTTGCTGTCAGGAGCATCCTCAGCAGCTGCGGTCCCGCACGGCGAAGTGGGTGAAGTTCTTCTGCTTTGGGTTCAAATTGTCAGTGCTCCATTCATGGCCCCTCACAGCTTCGTGTCCTGAGATGTGCGGAGGAGAGGCGACTTTCTCATTTGTCCAGCACGGCTTGAAAGCATCAGAAGTATTCTGTTTGCCTCATTTCTTTCAAAACATGTTTAACTTGTCATTCAAACAGTGCTTTAACTTCGAATCAATATAGTATAAAAAAGTGGGACTTTGTCTCACTTTCAGTGCACGTTATAAATATTCATGCTGATATCAAATATCAAAACCTGCTGTTTGAGTAAAGTAACACACTAAAATGGTTAAAACAATTGTCAGAACAGGTTGCCCAGAGAGGCTGTTGAGGCCCCATCCCTGGAGGTGTTCAAGGCCAGGCTGGACGTGGCCTTGGGCAACCTGGTCTAGTGGGAGGTGTCCCTGCCTATGGCAGGGGGTTGGAACTCGATGATCTTCAAGGTCCTTTCCAACCTAAACCATTCTATGATTCTGTGATAGATAAGGCCACTTCTTAATTTGCTGTCACGATATTAGAAAATTGGATAAAATAACTGCAGTTCTAAAATGTTTAAGTATTTGCTTGGGTAAAGCGTATCAGAAAAGATACAGATGAGAGTATCTGTAGGTAGTTGTGTTGTTGTTATCTCGGATAAAACACACGCTCTTTGCTGGCTGGGTTCTGGCTGGCACGGTTCAGTGACGAGACATTGGGACATCCCTGGTCTGCAGAGCCAGCGGTGAGGGCCAGCAGTGCCAGCCTGGCTCCGGGGATGCAGCGGTGAGATGGCCGAGCTCTGGGCTTCCCGTGGGCTTCCCGTGCGCGTGTAGGGTCAGGCGGGACTATTTCTGCGGGTAAATATAAATGACCTAAGACGAGTTTGTAGAAATGTCTCTCAACCAGAATTCACAGATGGAGACAAGAGATAATTACCTGCTTTCTGTGCACCACAGATCTCTTACTTCTACAAAGTTGCTAGAAAATAAACTGTTTTGTTTTTTTCTCCCACATGCATACAAGAAACGCTCAGAGTAAAAATAGTAAATGGAGTAGAACAGAAAATTCGACAGGATTATTTGTATCCTCATAAGAAGCCCAGCAAAGCAAAGCAATAGGCAGGAAAACATCATGAGTGGGAGAGGCAAAGGCACAGTAAATATCCAAAACTCCTCCGTGGTTCGGCAGCTGTTTGTGTTATTGGTCCCACTCCTTCTGTATTTTCTCTCTCCCCCTCTCCCCCCGGTGCAGTATGAACAAAAGCAACTGCTATTGCCTTTTTCTGAGGGAGTCAAACTCTCTGCAAAGAGTAAACAGTTTTTCCATCAGTGGTGTTCACGGTTTATGCCAGTAAATAGTTGTTTTGGTAACATGATGGGTTGTTTCCTGGGGTTCGTGCTCTTATACCGCTGCTCTCCGTCCTTCTGCTCGGGAGTGATGCTCTGTCCCCCTCCAGCACTGCCCGCTGCAGTCGGCCGTGTGTCACAGCAGCGCTTGGCACAGCTTGGCTGTGTGCCATTCACGGTCTGCGTGGTGGGGGTAGAAGTTCTAATAACCTCGATAACCGTCTCCCATGGAAGCGGTAGACCTGGAGCACATGGCTGTGCCGGCAGCAGCGGTGTTAGTGGTCAGTGGCGGGGGGGACACTCTGCAGACACGTCGCTGGATAAGGCTGCGGCGTTGTGAGAGCTTGCTGGTAAAATCTGACACTTCTCTGGCGTTCCGTGATGAATATCAATATTTATTGGCTGCATCAGAAGAAGCGTGGCCGGCAGCTCAAGGGAGGGGATTCTTCCCCTCTACTCTGCTCTGGTGGGACCCCACATGGAGTACTGCCTCCAGCTCTGGAGCCCCCAACGTAGGAAGGACACGGAGCTGTTGGAGTGGGGCCGGAGGAGGCAATCGAGATGCTGCGAGGGCTGTAGCCCCTCTGCTGGGAGGACAGGCTGAGAGAGTTGGGGGGATTCAGCCTGGAGAAGAGAAGGCTCTGGGGAGACCTTCGAGCCCCTTCCAGTCCCTAAAGGAGCTCCAGGAGAGCTGGGGAGGGACTCTTGATCTGGCAGGGGAGCGATGGGATGAGGGGGAATGGTTTTAAACTGGAAGAGAGGACATTGAGATGAGATATCAGGAAGAAGTTCTTTGCTGTGAGGGTGGTGAGCCCCTGGCCCAGGCTGCCCCGAGAAGCTGTGGCTGCCCCATCCCTGGAGGTGTTCAAGGCCAGGTTGGACGGGGCTTGGAGCAACCTGGGCTGGTGGGAGGTGTCCCTGCCCAGGGCAGGGGGTGGACTAGATGGGCTTTAATATCCCTTCCAACCCAAACCATTCTATGATTATAAAAAATACATATGGGAAGCAAGAGGGGAAGCTGCCTGCGTATTGCAGCACTAATGTCAGGAACACATCAGCACCTGTGGGCTTTCATTTCTCGAGGTGTTTGCCTTCTGCTGCCTTCCCATGATTGTAAGAGGATGACCCGTGAGGCCCAGGGATGGGGACAGATGTAGCACAGGGTGGGTCAAGATGAAAGTGTTTACTTGGTACTGTGAATTATAAAATGTCCTTCTCTATTCATTTTAATTAGCATGCTCCAGACTGCCTGCTACGTTGCCTGGTATCAGAGGAAGAGCCACATTCAGGCCGCTGGAGAGAGCGATGTGTAAGTCACGGATAATACTATAATTCAATTAAACTCATTGTGTTCCCTTTTACCCAACGCTAAGAAGGACTGTCCGCTGCTGCTGGAGGTGCCCTCCTCTGGGGGACAGTGTGAAAACAAGGTCTCACCTGCATCTTATAATTAAAAACCGCACAGCACTTTTCACACCGTGTTAAAGATGTTAATTGGGGTGTTCTGGCCGAGGTCCAGCTGGCTGGTGAAGCCCTGTCTGCTTCGGTGTTCCCTGGAAAGAGCTGCTCTGCCTTTTTTTTTTTTTTTTTTTCCCCTCCTGTTTTCCTAAAGTGCTGTGGAGTTTTGAGAGTGGCTTTGTCCCATAAAGCAGCTCTGCAAGGCGGAGGTTAATGAAAACACCAGGTATCGCTGCGTTTGCCGTCTGCCTGCTCTCCTCCGGCCGTGCCCAGCCCGGTGCGTACCGCTCTGCCCTCGGTGAGCCGCCTGCTCCGAGAGCAGCCGAAAAAATGGACAAAGCGGGGTCGGGCTCCTCGGGACCCAGTGGGCAACCTGCTGGCATTGAGCACAGCTACTGTTCAGTGCGCTTTGCTTCGTTAAGGCAGTTGTAATTCATTTGCGATGCCATGAAATTAAATTGGTGGACGTAAACCAGCAGAAAACATAAGTAATATAGCAATGACTCAAATTCAATAAAAGTAAATATTTAAATAGTCTTATCATGAGTTACAAACAGAACTGATGTGCTCCCCTCCACTGAAATCTATAATTGATGTCAATATTAATAGTCAATATATTCAGCTCATCATTGTTTTGTCTTTCTTACTGCTGTGCTTGCCTTCCCTCTGCTGCATCTTTATCTAAACCTGTCCCTTCTCTGTGGCGTTACTTTCCCCGTGCCAGCACCAAAGCACCCCGCACGCCGTTGCCGTCCCGGTTGTGTGTGCCCAAAGCCGGCTACAGCTTCTGCAACACCCTTTGTTCCGTGCAGAGCTCGTTAACCCGTGAAGGGAAGGATCCTGCCTTGGACCCAGCGAGCGCGATGCCGGGTCCCCGGCATGAGCAGCGCTGCGGCCCCCAGCCCCTCACACATCGCCTGCCCCTGGGGACGTGGGGGTTCCCTTCGCTGGTGTCCCCCCGTGGGAACGTCCCCCTTGTTTTACAGCCCCTGGCACAGAGCAGGGATTGCCCCAGCAGGGACCCGTTCCATCCTCTGTCACTCCGCTGACTACAAACGCCTACAAATTACACAAACAGAAGAAATGATTTTTTTAATGCTAATTTTGGTCTGGCCACCTGCACGTTAACTGGTGTTGCATTTAATTGCGGAGAGATGAATTGTGGCAGGTTACGCAAAGTGGGTTTGTTTTACTTCTGCATTCTTCTCCCATTTTAACACCTTCTTTCCGTTTTGCCGGTGTGTGCTTCAAACGTTAATCAAGTATTTAATGAAAGGCCTAAATGAAAGTTAAATTAGATTTCGTTCACTTCCTACTCTGGTTCTAAGGAAACCCAAAAGCCACAGAGTATAGTTGCAAAGTCATCTTTTTTTTTTTTTAATACATATATTTTATATATTTGTGCATATCACTTTATGCTTATATTTGTTACATCCAGTTGAAGGTTAATTGCCCCTAATTTCTAGATAACAAAAATCTCTCAAACTCTGTATGATGTTGTTAGGGCTGATTATTTTTAAGTACACATTTCAGTATTGCAGTGTTTCCATCCACATGAATATCTCCTCCATCTCCTCCTGATGTCTGCACAGCTATAAAACGATGGCCAAAATCGTTCCCGTGCCTGTGTCCCAGCCCGGTGTGCCGGCAGCCCGTGTCAGCCCTGGCCTGGACCTGGGGATGCTCTGTCTGCTCCGGAGCTGCTCTGTGCTCAGGGCTCCGAGAGCGGGACCTGGGGCGTCTCCTCCCCCCTCTTACGCGTAACATTTGCAAATGTACAAAAAAAGTAATACTTGGTGCACGGTCTATACTTTTATTTCTCATTTAGGATTTTATTCCCAAAGCAATTCTATTCTTCTGCAATTTTAAAGTTACTGCGTTGCTTTGAAGATCTTTTAGCCGGTTTTGTTTTAATAAATTTTAATTAATTCTACCTTCTCTTTTAGGTCTATCCTCAGGAGCTAATCTTTCTATGCTTAATGCATGCCAAAACGAGGTGTTTACAATAATATGCAGAGTGTGTAGTAACTAAAGGTTGTATCGTGCTTACTAAAAGATCTCGCTGTGCTGAGAAAGAAACGGCTGTTTTTTCCATGGATTTTTACTGATAATTCTTCTGTATGGAAAAACAAACGTGCAACAAACCAAACCTTCTCTCACACTTAATGTTTTGGGGATGCAGTGTCTATTCAGTGGGGATACCTCCCAGGAGGACCTGGAGGGGCAGCAGGGTGCTGGTCCATGGGGGTGGTCCGTGGCGCTGGTCTGCAGCACCATCTCACCCACCTCCCTTCATTCCAGGCAGAAGACGTGAACGCAAAACAATCCTTTAACTGTTGCTCAGGCATAGTCGAGGAACATTTCTTCCAATTTAAAATTGAAAGACCTAACTATCCTTACTAGTTTTATAGACCTGATTTTGCACTGTTACAACCTCACTGGTTTTAACGGAGCTGATCCTGCTGGTGGTGGTGCCAGGTAGAAGATGACGGTCCTTTGCGTGTTGGCAGGAGCCCGTTCTTTCATTCTAGGGAATGTGCACATTAACACTGCACCTCTGCGGTGCTCAGTCCCGTTGGCTTTCCGTCAAACTCTCAAGATCAAGGAGGTCTTCGTTTTCAAGTGGGCCATTTGTCCAGCCTTGCGGTATTGATTGCTGCCCCGCAGTTACGTGTGAAGAATGTCTTTGGGTTTGAGAATCGACTGTATGTAACTGGACTGCATTTATGAATCCCCCTCTTGCCAGAGAATGCGTGCCTGAGTTGCACATTTTTTTTTCTCTTTTCTTTTTTATCCTTCCACTTCTGTCAATTTGTAAGTAAAGGTCATCGTTATTTTAAGATCTCTTGGTGTTTCAGGCAAAAGACCAAGTATTGGGTCAGGCTTGACCCATTGATTGGTGGCCTAAATACTGGGTGATTTTATAATGGTTGTATGAGTCGTGGCATTTGCATCTCCCTTATTGCTAGAGATGCTCACTGGCTTTAATAGGCTGTGTTTGTGCCTGGCTGTGCTAAAAATGGAATTAACTTCTCGGTATAAAATCTTTCATCCCAATGCTGATGCGTGAACCCACAAAAAGGAGACGGCTTGCCCCTCAGGTTCCCTGTCGTGTTTGTACCTACCATGGGGTGCACCATTCCATAGTATAGTCTTAATGAGAAGCAAAGAGTCCCAAAGCAGGGCATCTAATGTTTAGACCAGGTTAACTTGCTCTTTTTTTACTATACTTTTGAATTATGGTGGGTCCGTACCTGTTGGCTTACCTGATAACTTCTGGTGGAATGAGTGTTATTCTTTGGGTTTCCTCATATTCAATTGGAAGTGAAAGGTGAAGACTACATGAGAGTGTTAATTTTCACATTATTATTTACTTTTGAGGTCATGCAATTATGTTGCTGCCTCAGCATTTCTCCCTGCCACAGGGCACGCAACAGAGGATGGCTGTTTGGCTGCATGTGCT
>VUYV01000354.1:596501-667552 GCA_008711295.1 Anarhynchus alexandrinus | reverse complement strand
TTTTTTTTTTTTAATACATATATTTTATATATTTGTGCATATCACTTTATGCTTATATTTGTTACATCCAGTTGAAGGTTAATTGCCCCTAATTTCTAGATAACAAAAATCTCTCAAACTCTGTATGATGTTGTTAGGGCTGATTATTTTTAAGTACACATTTCAGTATTGCAGTGTTTCCATCCACGTGAATATCTCCTCCATCTCCTCCTGATGTCTGCACAGCTATAAAACGATGGCCAAAATCGTTCCCGTGCCTGTGTCCCAGCCCGGTGTGCCGGCAGCCCGTGTCAGCCCTGGCCTGGACCTGGGGATGCTCTGTCTGCTCCGGAGCTGCTCTGTGCTCAGGGCTCCGAGAGCGGGACCCGGGGCGTCTCCTCCCCCCTCTTACACGTAACATTTGCAAATGTAGAAAAAAAGTAATACTTGATGCACGGTCTATACTTTTATTTTTCATTTAGGTTTTTATTCCCAAAGCAATTCTATTCTACTGCAATTTAAAGTTACTGCGTTGCTTTGAAGATCTTTTAGCTGGTTTTGTTTTAACAAATTTTAATTAATTCTACCTTCTCTTTTAGGTCTATCCTCAGGAGCTAAACTTTCTATGCTTAATGCATGCCAAAACGAGGTGTTTACAATAATATGCAGAGTGTGTAGTAACTAAAGGTTGTATCGTGCTTACTAAAAGATCTCGCTGTGCCGAGAAAGAAACAGCTGTTTTTTCCATGGATTTTTACTGATAATTCTTCTGTATGGAAAAAAAAACGTGCAACAAACCAAACCTTCTCTCACACTTAATGTTTTGGGGATGCAGTGTCTATTCAGTGGGGATAGCTCCCAGGAGGACCTGGAGGGGCAGCAGGGTGCTGGTCCATGGGGGTGGTCCGTGGCGCTGGTCTGCAGCACCATCTCACCCACCTCCCTTCATTCCAGGCAGAAGACGTGAACGCAAAACAATCCTTTAACTGTTGCTCAGGCATAGTCGAGGAACATTTCTTCCAATTTAAAACTGAAAGACCTAACTATCCTTACTAGTTTTATAGACCTGATTTTGCACTGTTACAACCTCACTGGTTTTAACGGAGCTGATCCTGCTGGTGGTGGTGCCAGGTAGAAGATGACGGTCCTTTGCGTGTTGGCAGGAGCCCGTTCTTTCATTCTAGGGAATGTGCACATTAACACTGCACCTCTGCGGTGCTCAGTCCCGTTGGCTTTCCGTCAAACTCTCAAGATCAAGGAGGTCTTCGTTTTCAAGTGGGCCATTTGTCCAGCCTTGCGGTATTGATTGCTGCCCCGCAGTTACGTGTGAAGAATGTCTTTGGGTTTGAGAATCGACTGTATGTAACTGGACTGCATTTATGAATCCCCCTCTTGCCAGAGAATGCGTGCCTGGGTTGCACATTTTTTTTTCTCTTTTCTTTTTTATCCTTCCACTTCTGTCAATTTGTAAGTAAAGGTCATCGTTATTTTAAGATCTCTTGGTGTTTCAGGCAAAAGACCAAGTATTGGGTCAGGCTTGACCCATTGATTGGTGGCCTAAATACTGGGTGATTTTATAATGGTTGTATGAGTCGTGGCATTTGCATCTCCCTTATTGCTAGAGATGCTCACTGGCTTTAATAGGCTGTGTTTGTGCCTGGCTGTGCTAAAAATGGAATTAACTTCTCGGTATAAAATCTTTCATCCCAATGCTGATGCGTGAACCCACAAAAAGGAGACGGCTTGCCCCTCAGGTTCCCTGTCGTGTTTGTACCTACCATGGGGTGCACCATTCCATAGTATAGTCTTAATGAGAAGCAAAGAGTCCCAAAGCAGGGCATCTAATGTTTAGACCAGGTTAACTTGCTCTTTTTTTACTATACTTTTGAATTATGGTGGGTCCGTACCTGTTGGCTTACCTGATAACTTCTGGTGGAATGAGTGTTATTCTTTGGGTTTCCTCATATTCAATTGGAAGTGAAAGGTGAAGACTACATGAGAGTGTTAATTTTCACATTATTATTTACTTTTGAGGTCATGCAATTATGTTGCTGCCTCAGCATTTCTCCCTGCCACAGGGCACGCAACAGAGGATGGCTGTTTGGCTGCATGTGCTGCATTGAATAGATCTGTCTACTACATCGCGTATGGGCGTCATTCAGGATGCCCCCAAAATCCCAGTTACAAATTAACCCGTGAACAGCCTCAAAAATGGGCCTTACTAAAGTAATGATTCTTCTGTCATTTGTATAACAATAATAATGAGAATAGAAAATTTCAGCAATAACAGATTTTTTGATCTTATTGCAGCCTTCCAGTACCTAAAGGGGGCCTACAGGAGAGCTGGGGAAGGACATTTTACTGGGGCATGTAGTGATAGGACGAGGGGGAATGGCTTCAAACTGGAAGAGGGCAGGTTTAGATTGAACATTAGGAAGAAGTTTTTCACTTTGAGGGTGGTGAGGCACTGGAACAGGTTGCCCCGAGAGGTTGTTGAGGCCCCATCCCTGGAGGTGTTCAAGGCCAGGCTGGACGTGGCCTTGGGCAACCTGGTCTAGTGGGAGGTGTCCCTGCCTATAGCAGGGGGGTTGGAACTCGATGATCTTCAAGGTCCTTTCCAACCTAAACCATTCTATGATTATAGTTTTTCTGCAAAACCTGGAATTATACTGAACTGCATTGTAGTGCGTGGGTTACCAGGAGGGACAGAGATTTGCTTCTAGAACACAGCTGGGGATGTGAAGAGGAGATGAGAATGGAAGAGGGACTCTGGGACCTGGGTCAAACCGGCGGCAGAGCGCAGCCTGGGATTTCCAGCCCAATGGACTTGGTCTGGGGCTTGTGTTTCGCTGTGGGGGTGGTTGGTTGGTTTTTTTTCCCTTTGGTTGTTTCTTACATTTTCAGAAATGGGAGTTTTGGGAGAAGCCCGAGGCAAACTGATCCAGTTCTGTTTGTAGGCAACTCGTTTGTGCGACGCAGCCCGCAGGGAGGAGCCGCTCCAAACACCAAATACCAAACACGTGGTCCCCAGGCCACCAAGGTGAGGGACGAGAAGATGCCATGGGACATGTGCAATTCTGTGCCAAGCTCACCCTGAACATGCTTCCCCATCCTCTCCTCCCTTACCATGAACACCTGACAGTAAGTAGCTTCAATTTTTATTTTGTTTGCCAAAGTACGCTTTCCAGATTTTATTGGAAAATAACAAATTTCCCCTTTCGTTACCGTGTAAGCAGTCTGAGCGACTCAGCCGGGTCTCTTTGGCAGCGATCAAACCTCCCGTTTTTCTTGTGAGACTTTTCTCTCTATTTCAATATTGTCATCTGTGTTTTCTCAGGCAATAACTTTTATGGGAAAACAAACAGAACCAGAGCAGCACACTAAAATGGGAGCGGGGGAACACTATTATCTGGGAAGCAGAAGCTGAAACAGGCTGGTTTTATTTTTTAGCATGCAAACATATGTTTCAGCTAAGTGGTCGCCAACCTAGCTTACTCTTATTTTAACCTTTGCGAGAAGAGGTAGAATTCACTCACCCAATGAAAATTATCATGGTTATCAGTATGATTTGTCGGGACCGTTACAGTGGAGTTGGCTGGATTCAAAGAGAACAGCAAGGGGATTTTGTCTCTGGAGAAGTGTACGTGGAGTTGAAATCTCAGTATTTCAAACCAGTAAATAGTGTCAAAGAACTTCATGACCTCAGAAGAAGCAACGAGTGTTGTCCATCTTGCATGAAGTCAAACAGCAGTTCTGCTCGGTTCTTAAATAAGTGAGATCCCTTCATCTATAATCAGCGTTCCCGTCTAATTTCATGCTACAACAGTCTTGTGAATGGTTTGTGATGGAGGTCCATGAGTCACTCATGCCTTTCTCGCCTTCCCATGGCATTCTTGCCCCATCCCTGGAGGTGTTCAAGGCCAGGTTGAATGGGGCTTGGAGCAACCTGGGCTGGTGGGAGGTGTCCCTGCCCAGGGCAGGGGAGTGGGACTGGATGATCTTCAAGGTCCCTTCCAGCCCAAACCATTCTATGATTCTAGGATTCATGTGTGAGACTGTCCCCGTGCAAAGCACTGGGTGTGCAGCGGGGAAGGCGCAGGTGTGTGCTGAGGTCCATAGTCACCACGGGCAGCGTTTGCCTGAGCGGAGCGTGCGGACCCTGCACAGGCAAGCCCGAGCCTGTGAGGAAGACTGAGCGCGCACCAAAGGTGTTAGATGGGTTTATCCAGAAGCGGTAAAGATCCTTCCTCTGCTTAATTACAGAGCCGTCAAGGCAGGAGGGGTGGAAACATGCCTTTGAAAGGTGTTTCATGGGAAGAACAGATACTGCGGTAAGAGCTCTTTTGTGTAACTTGTGCAAGCGCCGCGAGGACTGCTGAACCAGAGGAGTGTGTGGGTTTAATGGGGCGGGAGACTAGTCGCTGGAATAAAATACCAAGCAGAAAGTCTGTGTTTTCTAATCAAGGTCATATGCTCTTCTGGAACATCTGTTTTGCCCAGCTTCCAGTTAGTGGGTTAAACAGAAGTAACAGGGTCGGGTTCTGTAGCTCATGTTACACAAATGGCCAGCAAGCAGATTAATTAGAAAATTAGATGATCTGCCCTTGAAAATTTTTCATGTGTCACTGTTGTTTTTTTTTCTAGGGTGCATAGATTGAGCTGTCTCCGTGCTTCGGCTCCAGCCGGAATGGAAGGAACTGCTGGTGTAGGGTGACCTGTGTAATCTAATCGCTGCTTTGAAATGTGGCAAATTGGTGTGAAGAAAACAGTTCTCTTGGATTGTCCGTGCCTTTAAGCAAAACTCACCAGGCTGTGTGTGCCCTGGCGGGGGTGAGGGCAGAGACGGCGAGAGAGGTGGGTTCGCTCTTTTTATTTAGACAACTTTTATTAACACCTTGACGTCCTCCTTCCTTGCGTTTCAGGAAGTGGTAATTTTGCATAAACGCGCGTCTCTTTTTACCAGGACTCAAAGCTGCTTTTTCTTCCTTGTCCGTGTTGTACATCACCTGAAATGAGTCTTGTCCTTTCGGTGAGCGGTGGCACCGGCCGAGGGCCGGGGTGGGCTCTGCTGTGGGCATGGACTGCAGCCACCCGCAGGGGAACGGTCAGCATCCTCCCGCCCGCCCGCATCCGCACCGCCGAGCACACGGCTCCTCTCCCACAGCCTGAGCGGTTACTCTCTCGCTGAGGGAAAAAACCTAAAAACACTCTTTCTGCTAAAGATTGCCATAACAATAGTGTTACAACTATTTTGACAGTGATTTACAAGGCGAGGATAATATTTGAGAATATGAGTCAGATTTCCCAACACCCTGAATATATTTTTCCACAAAATTCTGTCTGGTTTGATAACAGGTGATTATTTTCTTAACGGGTATCTTTGCTCCAAGAATAATTTATTTTATTTTGGTTTTTTTGTAAAATGTATCTACTGCAAATACCTCTTTCCCACAGTACAGCAATAAGAGTACTTTGAAGCAAGGACAGAAAATAAATGCATGAGCAGATCTGGACATACACTTAAGAGATGTACGAGGAAAAGAAGAGGCAGCCCAGATTTATTACCGGATGACTTCATTTTTATCTCATGTAATTCTCCTCAATAAAGTTACACCAAAGTAACATGGGAGCAATACACTGCTGGCCGTGTACACAGCGGCTAACACCAAGGGTGTCTTCACCAGTGTGTCACTCTGGGCTTGGATGTGCAGAGGACCCTAATGGAGAATTGCTGAGGAGAGGGACAGTTCGGCTCCTGGTGAGACGCTAGTGCAGCCCTTCCTTTCTCTGCGCTCCCTGGCCTTTTCCTTTTTTGGTTTTTTTTTTTTTGTTTTTTTTAATCCAGTTAAGAATAAACCAAGCAGTCTGACGGTTTGTTGGTTTATATTGGGTCTTCCCCGTCTCAGGTCTGTAGTCACCTGTGTGTCACCGGACAGGGTTGGATCGTCGCGCGTGTTCTCTCTGGGATGGGGCAGGATACGGAGGAGCAGCATCCCCAACCCCCCGCTGAGCGTTCCTGCGGCAAGGTGGGCTCTGCAGGTATGTGCTTCCCCTGCCCCTCTCTGCCCGCTGTGTGACAGCCCGGTCACTGATGCTTTGTGCGTGGCTTTGTCCCGGGGTCAGCCACCCTCACGTCCCCCGGCCAGTACAAGGCGTGGGGTCCATACAGGCGCCCCGATGTACTGGGTCTGCTGCTTTTGTCATCAGCGCTGAGAAAAGCCTTTAGCATTTTAATATCATATTAAATTCTTAAAGCCCAGCAAAAATGGTGCCAGCCAGCGTTGGAAGCAATGAAACTGCCACAGGAATTGTGGAGTTATTAAAAAAAGCAGCAGTAGTGAATAAATTCAGCCGTCCTTCCATAAAATGCAAAGTAATGACTAATAAATAGAGGAGCTCATGAAAATGCTGGTGGAGGTGCCTGGTCCTGCGCCGTCCCTCCCGTGGGTGGTGGCACTGGTGGCTCAGATGTCTGCGCTGCCGTGTGGGGACAGAGCCGCCCCCGTTCCCACATGGGACGAGGTGTGGGGACGGGACCCTGCACCCCGGCGACCACGCCAGGGGTGGCTAATGTGGAGGTCCTCACTCACCACGGAGGTGGGAGGGATGCCCAGAATCTGTTGACAGGTTACTTTCTTGGCACCTCAGCCCTCGATAGCTAAAAAAAAATATAATTATTAGCAGCATGGAAACCGTTTAAGTACTTCAGGTAATTAGAAAATATGTTAGCGCTTTCAAATAAGTTAAATTAAATGTGTATTAAATAAGTACCAAAAGAAAAGCAAGTGCCAGGCATTAAACGAGTTATGAATAAAACATTTTTGCAGCGTTACCCAGTAATTTAGATAACTTCACTCAGCGCATAGGTGAGAAGTGGTTTCGACTGAACAAGCCTTTAATGTCCCCCCAGAGTGTAAAGCAGGGGATGGGCGGCCCTGAGCTGGTCTGGGGGGGTCCGTCGCCCATCCCCAGGGGCACCCGGCCATCACTGATGGAGCGGGTGGGCTTCCCCGGGGAGACGGCTCGCGTTGGCCACGGCCACAATGCCCGAAGCTGGAGGGGACAGGCAGAGACAGGCAGGGCTACCCATGCCCCCACGCAGGCTGCCCGTCCCTGGGGACCCTCCCACTCCTGAACCCTAAAAAGCTTCTGGAGAGCACACGGGGGGGCTGTGGCTGACCCACGGCCGCCTGCGCGGCCCCTGCGATGCAGCGCTCCGCCACCGGCACCCGGCGCTGGGTACCAGCCACGGGCACGGCGACCGGGATGCGGGGCAAGAGAAACCTGCGGGGAATTGCAGCCGGAGCCCGTGGGTTCCAAACAAGCCCTTGCAAAGCAATTCAAGTATTTTAATGTTATGATAAATATTTAAATGTGTTAAATGAAAGCGGACGAGGGTGTTGGTTCATCGAGCATCTTTGAAATGAAAATAATGAAACAAATGACCTCCGCTAAATAAAATAGCGGCCCCAAAAGCTTTGCAGTGCACAGTTCAGCTGTGGAGCCTTTTGATAGTTAACGCTAAACGAAGGAGCGAGCGCCGGGGTCGGGGCTAATCCTCGGGAACACAGAACCCTTGCAGTTTGAAAGTGTGTTTGATTGCTTCAAAGGCAGCTCTTGAAATGAAAAAAGAGCCCTCCTCCACCCCCTCCCCTGTCTTTAAATGTGTTTTTTAGAGTCGCTGCTGGAGTTGCTGCCCCCAGCAGCTCTGCTGCAGCCGCGGGGGGAGACACGGAGGGTGCTCCGGTCCCCGGGGAGGGATGCAGGGGTGGAGGGATGGTGGGATGGCAGGGTGGAAGGATGCAGGGATGGAGGGAGGGATGCCCTGCTGTCCCACGGCTCCTCCCAACCCAAAGTGGTGGGGCAAATCCTGAGGTTTTCACAGTTTTTAGTCATTTCTTGGGCAAAATCGCTAATACCACCTGCTCCTGTAATGCACAGTGTGATGTGAATTTGTGCCACCGTATATCCGTCCCGGTGGCCTCGGGCCCTGGGGTCCCCTCTCTGCCGCTGCCCCGGGGCCAGTCACCCCCCTGCTGCCACCTCAGCGGAGATGGGGTGTAGGGGGGACACGAGGAGCTGCTTTAACGGCCTCGGCTGTGCTGGCACTGGTGGGTTTGGCCTCTGATTGTGGAGCTCGTGTCGGTTTATTCCTGCTTCATCTCAGCTGTCTTCCCCTAATCCAATTACATTCGATATGTAACTTGTACCGTTTTAAAATTACCTCTATGTCCTCCCCAGACTTAACTAACCGGTAATGAATCATAATTTTATTGTACTTTNGGTGTCGTGATTGTCATCTCGGGAGCTTGATACGGTTTTGTATGTATTTTTCATTATTTTCTTTTTATTATTAATATTTCATTAAAGTAGTTTAGTTCCTTCTAAACTCATAAGTCTCTTTTTCCTCCTCTGCCTCTCTCTTTGAAGAGGGGTAGAGGGGAGCATCTGTAGGTCCCATCTGGGGTCCCCCAGGTCCCCAGTAGCCGATTTGGCCTAAACCACGACAAGGGGGGACACGAGGAGCTGCTTTAACAGCCTCGGCTGTGCTGGCACTGGTGGGTTTTGCCTCTGATTGTGGAGCTCGTGTCGGTTTATTCCTGCTTCATCTCAGCTGTCTTCCCCTAATCCAATTACATTCGATATGTAACTTGTACCGTTTTAAAATTACCTCTATGTCCTCCCCAGACTTAACTAACCGGTAATGAATCATAATTTTATTGTACTTTGGGCCATAAAAGTGTATTGTATCTTGCCATGAAATATCTTTATAAGCCTCAGCAGCTGTTTCATATCCCCTTTTCGCTTTATTTTATTTCATTTCAGCAGCAATCCGTACAGGACGGGCACAGCGAGGAGGCAGCACAAAGCTGCGTTATCTTTCACCGGTAAATATTTCTTAACTAATAATTTGATTCCTCCTAGAATTGTAAAGCAATAGCAGAAATTAAAACAAAAGCCTGATTAATTAGAGGATGAATGGCAGCGTGCCCCAGTGCCGAGCCGCGGGCAGGCAGCACGGGCAGAGCAGAGGAGGAGAGGGCTGCTGACAGCCCGCACGAAACGGGGCGGTTCGGTCAATATAGGTGCTGTAGTCCCTTCTTTTTTCTTGAAGTGTACCTTAAAACTCTTCTTAAGCCTTTCCAGTTTCAGAACTTGCTTCGGAGTGTGTCTCCTCTGGTGCTCATTTAAAGCGATCTTCCCAAACTCAAATTTCTAGATTTATATGTAAATGCACTGTAGATCAATTAAAAGATAAACTTAACTTTTCTGTGGGACTGTAGAAGGAATAAGCTCAATAAAATGTAATTCTTGTATCACGATCTTTGTATACAGTGATCAGAAGGCAATTAATCAGATTATTTTTTTATCCCCCAATAATAATTTTCCACTTTGTGGTCAGTTGTTTGTCTGTAATCTGTAGCTATAAAATATTTTTATATCAAAAAAGATAAGCTCTGTGTAGAGGACCTGTTTCGATCAAAGAGACAGACTTATGGATTGTGCTAGGAAATGCAACCCAGGGCGACCCTTGGATGAAAAATAGTCATCCGCACGATGATTTCTCTCTGTATTTCACAGAAGAGCGCTGCTTTGGGCTGGCGCCGGCTTTGTTGGGCCGAAGTAAAGGGGAGGCGGCGGGATGCAGAGCATCCGGGGCTGCAGGAGGACGGGGGGCTGCGGGATGACGTGGGGCTGCAGGCATGTAGGTACCATTTATGGGCAGTGATGGTTATCGTTTGTCCCGGCAGCGTGGGGCCGGGCGCCGTCTGCTTGTCCTGCGGGGCTGGGGACCCTCTGCCGCTCCCCAAACCCTCCCACCGCATCTGCGGAGCACCCCGGGACCCCCTGCAGGGGGCTGAACCGCCGTCCACACCATCAGGGGGGGATGTGGCGTGTTTAAAGCACGCTGCCCAGCAGTGGGGCGGGGGCGCTTCGCAGCGGATGGCGGGGGTCAGCGTTAGTACAGGGAGAGAGCTGCGCAGGGCTGGGAGCCACCCGCCCTCTCTCTTTCCAGAAACCAACTTCTGCTTCCCTGTCTTACCATAATTGTCGTATGCGATAGGCTCCGAGCATGGGGATGGGGGACTTCATTTACAGTTATTAGGATGCTTGGCCTGGCGCCAGCAAATTGCCAGTGCTTTTCAGGGGTGGTGTTGGTTTGTGCTGTACTGAAACAACATTGGAAATCATATAAAAAAAAAAAAAAAAAAGAAAAATAATCCATATCTCATCACAGCATAATCACACAAGCTACCTTCCCTTCTGATGAGCAGTCCTACAGGCAAGATAAACTTTTCATTATCCTTAAACTTTGCGGGTGCTACGTGTTTCAGAATTTAACTTTACCTGAGAGATGCAAATGCAACCTAATCTCGGCATTTTGTAAGTGCCAGGGAGATTTAATACCGTGGCACAAGGGGTCACTTAGTCCGTATGTAGCGACAGCGTTTGAATAAAGGTCTCCCGGATTGACTCCCGTTAGGGAAGGCAACATATTTTGAAAATAATATAGGCATAAGCATCTGCCGTGCTTGAAAATAAGATGCTGGCTCTACAGGTAATTAGCAGAGCTGAAAAAAAAGGAGTGCCCAAGTCTGCTTCCAGGTGGCTGTGTGCCCGGCTGCGGGGAACAGGTAAGGAGGGCTGATCCGTGTAGCTCGTACTTGCCTTCTCCTGTAGGAAATCAAGGGAGAAGGGAAAGACACAGTGTATAAATTAAAAATAAGCAGCCGCAGCAAAGAAAAGGCTGGTAAGGCAGCATTTCCCGGGAGGACACAGAAGAAAAGAGGAACTCATTTGGCCGCTACTTAATTTAGATGTGCTTAGGGACTTCTCTCATATACGTTTAGATTTTTGTGACTGTTTGCTGGAGAATTTTTAAGAGGTTCTTGCCGAGTTGCCATGGCAACGGCTGTATCGCAAACACTGCATCCGCTGCCCGGACGGTGCAGCCGCCTTCCCGGGGAAACAGGAATACGCTCGGATTTATTTTTTTTTCCTATTTTATAGCTCTAGGAGTTGAAAATATTTGATAGTTCTAACTCTCACCCCAGTGTGGTTTCCGGGTGGTCTATAGCCTCCCCTGCAGCCATCCCCGTCTGCACAGGGCCGTACAGCTGCCGGAGGGGGAGCAGGACTCGCTCCGCACCCCCCGCACCTGAGCCCGGCAAAGGGGGAGGAAGAATAGTGACCTGTTAAAGGAAATTTTCGGTGTGAAAGCTGAAATAGCATTCATTTTATAAACCCTAATGATAGGCGTTTGGGGGGAATCAAAGGATTATATAGACTTTTTCTCTTGCTTCTTTAACCTGGGGGGCACAGAGATGCTGCGCAGTTTTTCCCGTGCTCCACCGAGGAGCAGCCGTGGGCAGCGGGTGCTCGTGCTCCGCGTCCCGTTCTCAGCCGCTTCGCTGTGCCGGACGGGGGTGTTCCTGGGCTGAGATGGAGGTGGTTTGGACACAAACCATGGGACCAAAAGCGGTGACATCTTGAGAAACTGCATTCGCGGGGGTGTCCCCGAGAGCAGGATGCGGCAGCCGGTACCCGCTGGCACAGAGCCTGAAGAGTCAGCAAAGGTCTTTATCTTCCGCAGGATCTGGTCGGGGTCCCGAGGAGGGATGTGCCGGGTTGGCCTTGGCCCCCCAAACCCGCAGGGAGCAGCCTGGGAGCACTGGGGACTGAGGCACGTGCCCGGGGCAGCCCTCTTCCCCAAACCCCGGCGGCCTTTGCAGAACCACTGAGGCTGCTGGAAGGACCACGACCTGTGCCATGGGAGTTTGGGTAAGGCTCTGAATTACTAAACCATCACAGTTTTCCTTCCCTTCCTCTGTAAAATAGCCAAATACACCAGGAGAGGGATGGCCAAGGTGTCCAAATTCTCATTTAATAGCAGCTACAGAAACAAGCCCACCAATTCCCTGAACGTGCTGTTGTTTAGATGGTAGACTACGAGGACTGCATCTGCTGCAGCCCGCTGGCGTGACTAGAAACGTTCCTCTTGGCTTCAAAGGTGTTGAATGGAGCTATTTGATCCCCACTCTTGATTTTTATTCCAATTTTTCCAAAAAGTCCACTTCACCTGTTTATTTTAACGCGGAGAAAATTGGTAAATGTTCGTTTTTAATTGCTTTTTATCTACTTCAAAAGGATATTTTTAGTACTTAATTTTTAAAATGTGCAGTTTGTGGAAGTTGTAAATAATTTTTCATGCTGCTCTTCAAAAACAGTTTTTTGCTTTATTTTTTCAAATCACCACATAAATATCTTGTATTGGTGTGCAAAAAAAAAAGCCCAAAACACTATTTTTGGGGAGTTGTTTTGGAACTTAATAAAACCACATACATCAAACAACTACATACAGATGGTGGTTCATTTGCTTTCTTTTATTCCATATCAATCAAACCCACCAAAGTATCGTGGGTATTAGGAACACAGCATGTTCGACTGTGGAAACACATTTTCAATTATATTATGGCTATTGATCAAAACTCAGTAATCTGTATCTCAGAAGATATTAGGAGTTCAATCTGAAGATCAATCAATTTTCTTAATCTTAATTGCTCACCGCAGCGAAGCGGTTGGCTTTGAGCGAGCTGCGGCCGCTGGACTAAACCCGGCAGCAGCGCTGCAGAGTGGCACTGGGGGGGGGCAGAGAAGCACAGGAGAGCCGGTGTGCCAAAAAGCTGCTGTTTCACCCAGTTGTGTGGGTTGGACATCTTCCAAAATGTACCCCTCGATGTGAGAGATCTCCTTCAAAGCAGAGCTGGGCGGGCGCTGCTGAGGGTGTAGGAGCTGTTGGAGGCTCAGCGCTGGCAACCGAGCGGTCCCTTGGGCTGCGCCCCATCCTTATCGGTCCACTAACGGGGTCGTTTTCATTGTGAACTGCAGCGATGCATTTGTCACTGATGTTTTGGCAAGGAGCGTATCTCTCTGAAGGTATTTCGGAAGCAAATGTAACTCCAGAGATGCTCCGGATCGCTTAAGACTTATGCTAATGTGTATCAATGTTTGTAGCTTAATCTTTACTAAGGCATTGGGCAATAACTTACAAACTTGAGTCACCACTTGCATTTTTGTTTTGACCGTGAAGCATCGAGAAAGGCACTTGAATGATTGTTTCCTCTAGAATTGTCTTCAGAGGATGCTGCATATTCGGAGCTTTGAAGGTATGAATGCGCTGTGGGATGGGGTTGTTGGCCCCATCCATCGGGTGTCTCTCAAGGCTCACTTGGCCCTGCTGCGTGCGTTGCTGTGGATAAAGCCATTAAACTGAATGTCAGAGACGTCTCTTTGTAGAATTGAAATTTACAGCGTTCAGGGAAAGCGTACGTTGTTGGTCCTTTAGGATCAGAAGGATTTCGGAAAGGGCGCTTTGATCACTGAATAGTTTTTTGGGCAGCCATAGCAGACAGTCATAATCTCCAAAATCCTGTTGGTTTTGCACTGCCTGTAAGATGGTTCCAGTCCCACCCGGTAACTCCTGCTCTGAGTTTGTGCTTGGCAGTTTTCTCCGTGCCTGTGCCTCTTGGTGCTTTGCTCACAGCAGTGGAAGCTGCCAACCAGAGCAAGATCATAGAATCACAGGATGGGTCGGAAAGGACCTTTAAAGCCCATCTAGTTCCACCCCCCTGCCCTGGGCAGGGACACCTCCCACCAGCCCAGGTTGCTCCAAGCCCCATCCAACCTGGCCTTGAACACCTCCAGGGATGGGGCAGCCACAGCTTCTCGGGGCAACCTGGGCCAGTGTCCCACCACCCTCACTGTCAAGAATTTCTTCCTCAGATCTCATCTCAATCTCGCTTCTTTCAGTTTGAAACCATTCCCCTCATCCCATCACTCCCCTCCCTGATCAAGAGTCCCTCCCCAGCTTTCCTGGAGCTCCTTTAGGCACTGGAAGGGGCTCAAAGGTCTCCCGGGAGCCTTCTCTTCTCCAGGCTGAACCCCCCCAACTCTCCCAGCCTGTCCTCCCAGCAGAGGGGCTCCAGCCCTCGCAGCATCTCCGGGGCCTCCTCTGGCCCCGCTCCAACAGCTCCGTGTCCTTCTGCTGTTGGGACCCCCCGAGCTGGAGGCAGCACTGCAGGGGGGGTCTCCCCAGAGCACAGCAGAGGGGCACAGCCCCCCCCCCTTGCCCTGCTGGCAACGCTGCGTTTGATGCCGCCCTTTTGATCTTTTGATGATAAAGTTGTGCTGCAGCAGCTTTGGAGTTCTTTTTCGTCCATGTGGTGACCCGGAGGGCAGCCGCAGTCAGCCTGGAGGCCTCTGGGAGGGAACACCTCTACCAGTTGCACATAAGAGAGCTGTCTGGTTGTAGCCTCCAGCCTTTTCCACGTCACCGTTCCACGGCGGTGCAGGGGCAGTGCTCTCCTCCCCTTCTCAAGCAGTTTGATTTAGAGCTCATTGGTATTCCTGGTGACGGCGGTAGGAAAACTTTCATTTATCATGAGTTGTGCCTCTAATGAAATATCCATTTCCCAAATCAACTGCTCAAATTTCCTGTCACTTGAATGACTTGATATAGCATTGGAAGTATTGCTTTCGAGTGCTAACAGCCGCCAAGCACAAATGCACAGGGGAGGGGCTCTGAGCCTCTAAAAGCTGAGTTTTCGTACCAAAATAAAATAAACAACTGGCAGGAAGAGTTTTTCTAAGATCTATGCACTCTTAATGGTGTTGCATCTATGACTGTGCTTATAGGTTAGCACTGGCCTGCCATAATTTTCACTTAACGGAGGTCTAAGTGTGGAAACCACAACTTCAGTTCATGCTGTTGATGCAAGGAGGCCTTTCCACCTTCTCCCCGGCTTTTCCCCCCCGGCGCTGCCCATCCCTGCCCTTTCCCCGGCGCTGACATTAATCTGCTTGTGCTCTGCTCGTTTGCACTCTCCGGTTTCCCTCCGCCTCCGCTCTTCTGTGCTGCCAAAGCCAGAGCCTCCTAACGAGCCATAAGTAGCGTTAACCACTCTAACGGTCACGGGCTTATTTTATTGACTTTGCAGCGCTCGTGTATTGGCAGTGCTCTCCTAAAACCCTATGAAATGATGTGTCATCCTTCTGACTTTATGCTAAAATGCGATACTTTCAGGATTTCGTTCAAAACGTGGGGTTTCAAGCCAAAACTCATTCTATTTGGCAGTTAGTTTAATGACATTTGAGCTCCCTTTGGACGGGGCGCGCAGGTTCTGCCGTGGCGGCAGGGCTGGGGCGGCCGCGCAGGCGGCGGGCTGGGAACGGCGCTGGGGCACTGGCCGCGGTCCAGGAAAACCTCCAGCAAATTAAAGAAGATGTTTTATAAGAGCAGTATCGGTTCCTGATGAGGAGGCAAAGCCTAACAAAGCGTGCCGAGCAAGCTACGGACACCGAAAACGGTGTAAGATGCATTCGCTTTGGAGGCATCGGAGAAAATAGAGTAGACACTTGCAAAGGTGGGTTTTTAAATGATGGAGGAGGAGAGGAAGAATAGAAAACTTTACCTTTAAGAGATATTTAAGAGAAATAGTGGAGGAGCGGCCATGCAACGTGTTTCCTCGTGGTTCCTAGCAGTGATGATGTTACTAAGAATATGGAAAAAATAATTAATAATCATAGTGTGAAGAAGGGCAAAAATTAAAGACATTTTTTTTCTATGAGGTTATATTCTGTATACCATTTACTGTAAAAGTAAATAATTTACTATTTGTGATTTACGTTGTTAATTTAAATTACATTTTTCTTGAGTATGAGACCGCAGTAGAATATCACGTTCGCGGTGCCAAAGGCTGTGTTACATCTTTTATAGAAGACAAAGTCCTGGCCTGTGTGTTTTGTGATTCACGTTTCAAATTATATCATTCACCTCTGCCTCTGTGGTTCTATACCGTATTCGAGATACGTGCTAGCAGTGCGTTCTTGCATGCCAAGAAGATGTTTCTGTTTTTTATCTTTATGAATGGCCACATTATTTATTTGGAATACAGCAAACGCCAACAAGTACTCATGCAAGCAGCAAGCAAAACCTCACAGCAAACAATGTGACACTAATCTGTTGTTTGTGCTAAAACACAGAAAGGAAATTACTGCTTGGCTGTCATGAAGCTCATAAAGGAAAAAAAGAAAAATGCCACCGAAAAAGAATAAGCTTCAAAAGAAAGTTCCATTATCAGTTTGTTTCATGCCTTGTAGCTCCAGCTGCAAACAATCCCTTTCTTAAATACACCCTCAAGATAAATGGCAGCACAATTCTGGTGGTATCAGCGAGATAAAAGCACAAGTCTTCTCCATTTGGGGGAGGGAAGATCTGCTGAGACTCCTGCTTTATTTTGTTACATCTCATCATCATCTTGGGGGAGAAAATGAATATGTGTCGTCTGTTATCTTGTCATTTTTGAGCCAAACATCTTAAAATACATTTTCTGTGAAATAACCCTGGGGATTTCAAGACCAGAATAAATTATTAGAGCAATTTGAGCTTGGAGTCCCTGTACTTGCTCTAAACATGGCAAAAGCTCTTCCTAGCGTGAGAGACTTGCTTTTGCTTAGTAACCGAATAAAAGGGGGGAAAAAAAGAGAAAAAGAACCCAAAGCATACTTAGCCTGGGTGCTTCTGCCAAACCAGGTAATGACTTAAACTTGCAATGCACAAGCGCTATGTGAGATTCTGTGAGGGCTCGAACTGCAGATGGAGTAGGTGTGGTGGGCACATCAGGCATCCGACGCCCTTTCTGATTGCAACACCAATCCTCTCTTTCATAATTTGTGCTGGAATGTGTTAACGCTTACTCTGATTTATGTTGTCCTGAGGCTCAGTAATAACTTCACAAGACCGTGTCTCCCCGGCAGTGCTGAGGTCTCCCTCATCCTCCAGCGGACGCCCTTGCCTGGCCAGAGCATCCCCTGGCCGCATCCCTGGCCCATGTGAGCTGGCTTTACAGTAATCATAGGATGGTTTGGGTTGGAAGGGACCTTGAAGATCATCTCGTTCCACCCCCTGCCCTGGGCAGAGACACCTCCCACCAGCCCAGGTTGCTCTAAGCCCCGTCCAACCTGGCCTTGAACACCTCCAGGGATGGGGCAGCCACAGCTTCTCGGGGCAACCTGGGCCGGTGTCCCACCACCCTCACGGTGAAAAATTTCTTCCTAATAATTCAAAGTGACAGAAACTTGGCAGCTTGTCCCCGTGGAGATGCTGCTCTGAATTCCACACAGCGGTGTAGATCAAGCCCAGGACAAGAGGGTCAGTTCCCTCAGCGCCTGCCCCCCCCGTACCTGCCTTCGCTGCCCGGAGTGCTCTCACCCACAGCCGGGCAGTCCCGCGCTCCCGCAGGATTTGCGCCCACGCAGGCGCCGGCAGCACCCTACATCCTGGGAGCCCACCCCTGGGGTGGGCCTGAAGTGGTCCGAGATCTTCTTAAACTCGATGCATGCCAGTGGTGCACGGGGTTACGCTGGGAGCTGTGTTACCCTGATAATTACAAAACCCCATTTGGAAGAAAGCCGTTCTTTGCCACCGCATTGTGTCTCGTGCTGAGAGACGGCTTCCAATCTGAAAGCAGTTAATGAGATAATTTGCAGTGAGCTTTAACGAGTTTCAGACAGTTGTTGGCTCCCGCCCACCATCACAACACTGACTTCTTGCAGCCACTTTCACAGGTGGAATTCAGTCCTGAAAATTGGGTGGTTTTTTAAAAGCACTGCAGCCTAAATCATGTCATATTCTCAGTGAAACATTCAGAGAGTAAATGTAGAGTCCTGGGGAGAAAAACGTTATTCCTGATTTTCATATAATGGAGTTGCAGCGTTAAAATGCCCTGTGCTGAGTAATTCTGAAAGTAGAGCCAAAAATAAAACCCTGGATTTTTTCCCAAAGTGGATTTCAGTCTCCCATATCCACAGCAAGAATGAAAGTTTATTTCCATCAATATAAAAGAAGTACAGCTTAGATCTGCATAGATTGTCATCCTGCCTGGGTGCACCATCTGAAGGCTCTGGATCCCATCTTGGTGCAGGTTAGCGTGTACTGCGAACTGTAGCAGCGTGAAATGAGGAAATCTAACAAACCACTTTTTTTTATTTGTTTTATCCTCACTGATGTGCATGTTTACTCTCATTTTAGGTTGAAATAACAGGCTTATTAAAGGATATCTTTCTTTTTCTTCCAGTGGCAGTGAAAGAGCTAAATCTTCGACCAGAGCGGCCAGCGCGGGGTCCAGCCACGACGCAGCCGCGTCCCTGGTTGGCACTGGGAAATGCCTCCTCCGACCCCTCTGCTGCATGGACCAGCCATCTTCTCTACGGTACGTCACTGGCCTCGGCTTTGGGGCGACTGTACACGCAGACTCCTTAAGACAGGTAAATGATATCTGATGAGAGACACTAATGCTACAAGGTCCTTTGTATAGAATCTCTGCGGTGGTGTTGGAGCACAAATGAAGACCGCTTTTGAGGTGCGCTGCCAAGGCAGGTGATGCCCCACACGTCTGAACCGCAGACACGGGTGACTGTAATTTTCCTGGTTGCAATGCAGGAAATTCCATTTAAAGGTAGGAAAAAAAGCCTTCTCCTGTGGGAGTGGCTGCACACCGGCGTGGGCTGCCCTGGGGGGGCTGTGGGATCCCCCTTCCGGCGAGGAGGGTGCTGTGCCCCTGCCCGGGCTGGGGTATGACCCAGCGTCAGCCAAGATGGCTGTAATCCCAGTCCAAGAATTTTGAAATATTTTTTAAATATACCAAAGTGACTCATGTTTACGTATCTCCCCAGTAGAAAATGAAGTGTTCTCTTAACAGCTGTTAAATGTTAGTCATAACCCGTCCTTAGCTGAGGTTTGCAGTTCAAAGGTCTGACAGTAATGGGGGACATCAAGATTCATTTGGAAAAAGATTTCCTTGTCTCCAGGAACATTCTTGAATTTAGAGGTGGCTGTGATTGCTAACAGGTAAAATAGCATTTTTTGTGTATGTAGGTTACCATGTTTTAGGAACAGATAACATCGGGTCTCAAGGCCAATGGTATTTATTCCGGAAGGCGTTTGGGGGTGTTTGCTGTGAATGGCTGGGGCAGGGACAGGATCGGGGCTGGAGAAGAACTAAAATTCATTTATTCTGCAATGTCTTGGTGCTGCTCAGCCCGTGACTCTCCGCTCCCGCCCGCCTCCTCCGCAGCATCCCTCCTTCCCCTCCGGTCTCCTGGCCCCGGGGCACCACCACCCCGCTGCTCCCCGGGGATGGGTCTCACCCCTCTATTTAGGAATGGCTGTTCTGAATAATTTAGTACATTGGAAATCTTTGTTCTGTACCTCCAGACTGATGTGGAAATTTGTCTCAAACTTGAAGGCTATCTGAAATCAATAATATCATCAACTTTACCCGCGTCTACAAAGATAATATTTCCATAATATTGCCTGATTTCAAAGGGAAGAAGAAAGGCTGTGCAGTAGAAAAAAGTCATAAAAAGTGTTGCAGTGAAGCAGCGTTAAATTTTAGAAAACTTTTCCAAGACCATTAATTGAACTTTGTTACAAGATTTAAATGAGATATTGAAAATCAAACACGGTGGCCTAGTTTTAATTGCCTGTTCTCTGATGGAGCATAATCTTAGAGATGGAGTTTCTGTTTTGTATCTGTAAAGAAAGATTCAGCAACCCCCCAGAGAACTGGTGTCGTCTGTTTACCGCTTCAGAGATCGACACAGCATTTAAAATTATTTATCTTGTGTGTGTGTTGGTTTCTCAGCCGAGCTCCCGTGTGCCAGCGCACTTCGGGGAGCATTCGTGGTCGGTAGTTAAATCCTCTTCCGTGGTGCTGCTAAAGGCACATCTTAATGTAATATCATGAGGAGTGCCTTAGCGCTACTGCTTACCCCTGCTCTGGTTCAGCACTACCATCGCCCTCCCAGTAGCTTCCAGTCTTTTGTGTGTCTCTGTGTGTGTGCGTGTGTGCATACATCCATAAAAAGGGGCTGTACCTGTGTGGCCAGAGCAAAGCTGGGATTTGTGAAGCTTCAGATTTGTTGGTGTGTAAAAGTAGCTTCGCCTTCCGTCCAGTCCCGTCCCAGGCCACTATTTCTTGTCATGAACTTGGTGTTTAACGTGTTTGGGTTGTTTATTAATCTGTGCTGTGTGGAAGGCATATAGCAACAATCAACGCATTCTAAAAGCGCATGTATTTAATGGTATTACTTCCCCATACCCTTCAACAAGGCGGGTGCCAGCTCGGTCCGTGTGTCCGGCGGCGGTTGCTGTCTGCCGGTCCAGCCCCACATCCTGCCTGGAATCCCACACCCGGAGCCTTGGGCTACACCGGGCCGCGAGGGTGCCCGGGCAGACAGCCAGGTTTTACCCTCTCCCTCTGTGAGGATGAACTGTCTTTCTGAAAGGAGGTGTATCGTTTGCTATTATTCACTGTCTTTGAAGAAATCCTTAAAGCAGGAGGACGGGAAGGTTCCAAATGCGCGGGCTGAGCCGGCAGTAGCAGTGATTTGTGGGGCGTCCAGACCGGGGAATGCCCTGGGGTACACAGACAGGGCTTGTTGGAGGTGGGCAGATGCTGGACCGAGTCAACACAAAATTACAGCAGGGAGACATTTAACCTGGTAGGTCCTGTCCAGACCTACCCAGGCAGTTTCCTGTCCAGAAACTCCGCTCCTTGGCACCTTCTCCTTCTACGCATGCTCTCCTGCATTTCAGAGTCGGTCTGTTTATTGAGACAATAACTCCTGAATATTTCATCATCAGAGTTCACTGAACTTGACTTTTTTTTCCCACATCACGCATGCTGAAAAGGGAGATGAAGTGTGCAATGAAGGAAAAGCAGTTTTTCCATGGATGGAGACAGCGCGGTGCTGCTCTCGCCCCGGTGCGCCGTGCGTGCCCCTTGCCAAACCCTTGGCGCTGCGGAGTACTTGCAAACCGTTCCTCTGGTGTAGCTGATTCATGCCCGTTCCTCAGGGCTGTGTGCTGGACCGGCACAGTGTGGACTCCCATGTCAAGTTATTTAAATGTGGATGAAGTGGACCTGCACAGCAGAATCCCTTCCCTCACCCTGCTGGCCATGCTGCTGGGGATGCAGCCCGGGATGCGGGGGGCTTTCTGGGCTGCCAGCGCACATTGCCAGGTCATGTTGAGCTCCTCATCCACCAACACCCCCAAGCCCTTCTCCTCAGGGCTGCTCTCCAGCCGTTCTCCACCCAGCCTGGAGTTGTGCTTGGGATTGCCCCGACCCACTTGCAGGAAGATACATCTTTGTGGATATATTGCAGATAATATGTTTGAAGCAACTGAAACTGTACTTTTCTGTTGCGAAGTAGTAGGAGGAAAGTGGTAAGCACAGCTTTGACTTACTTCCAATGCGAGCGAGTGGCTGGCAAGAGGTAGGGGAAGCAACTTTCCATGTCTACACAACCAAGCCCACTGTGTTCTCCGGGGCTGATGGTCTTCCAGGGCTGATGGATGGGGAGCTGCTCGTGCCGGCAGCCCACGAAGGTCTGCGCACGGGTGCTGCACACGGTGCAGGACTCAAGGCTTGCCTTTTAGCATTGCACATAGGAAAAATATTCCCTCAGTCATTTTTCTATTTTAAATTTTCATAAACTGCTGAATATTTGATGAAAACAAACCCGGTCCTTACTGTGCTTCCTGTGCATATCAGTGAAAGGTTTGCTTTGGGGTCTTGGGGTTTCCTTATAGGTCTGTGTTTAGTATGTATTTGAAAATAAATGCACCTGCAGGATGCACTTAATCCTATTTTTTTAAGTATTATAGAAGAAACTCCCAATATTGGGAACATGTGGTTCATGGTAGAGAAGGTTTAATTCAACTCGGTAGAAGTGAATTTTTGATGCAGCTACAATCCGATAATAGCCATAATGTCCCACTTAATGGACAAGTAAACAACTCTGGAGAAATTAAAATAATTCACTGTATTAATACTGCAGCTTGAGCAGCAAACAGGCCACATGAAAAAGAGGCCAATTTAAATCCAAAGGGTATTAACTCTGTCCTCTCTAGAAGGTGTACAGCTCCTTATCTGCTGCAGCTGGCAGCACCGGGCCGGTGGAAGGGACCCTCCGCGCCGGCACGGCGGTGCAGCCATGGCCATTTCCATCTGCTTCCTTCTCCCAGCAGAAGCAGGAGCTGCTTGTTCTTTTTTTCCGGAGTCGGTGACACACCACGGCAGTATTCATCGCCTTCACTGCAAATCGGCGTTGGCCATCGCTGGAGAATCGGCTGATGCGCGTCCCAGTTACTATTGAGTAGCTGAAATGCACCCCGGGGAGACTTCCCTCTCAATTTATGGGGCATATGCACAGGGTTTCGTATTGACTTTTCTAAATCTGTTATCTCTGCATGAATCACAGCCGTACAGAAATGGGAACTTCTGACCCAAACTTAAACACGTACTTAAAAGCCCCAACCAGATGAGAACAATAAATTGGATAGCTAAATGCTGTGTGTGTTGGAAATGGCAGATGCACAGATGGCAGGAGAGGCAAAATGTGTATAGATCTGACAGTTTGGAGAACTATGATATTTACACCTGGTGAATGCTTAAAGAGAGTGGCTGTAATGATACATCTATCTTCCTCACTGCTGATCCCGTTTCTTTTTTCTTTTTCTTTATTTTTGTTCTCGGTGGGAGAATGTGTTTACAGAGAAATGATGAACCTGAATGGTTTCCATTGATGCTAGAGAGCCGCAGCTTCGATTCCGAGGGGATTGCGGAGCCTACCCCGCTAGTTTTAAACCGATTCCCAGTCGTTCAGACTTTCCACCAGTTTTTAATCTGACATTTTAATCTACAAACAGGCATTAAATACTCTGTTTTCTTTCATCTCTTCCCTGATACGCTGGCCAAGCTTTCCATGTGGCCATGTTGTTTCATCAAAAGTTTTGCGGTTATGTTTTACCCTTAATGAGCAAGCTGGGCTCAGGCTGGCGACCCGCAGCGAGTGCTCGGCAGGGGCAGGGCTGCAGGAGGGCAGGAGGAGGATGAGGAAGAGGAGGAGGAGAAGGAGGAAGAGGAGGAGGAAGAGAAAGAGGAGGCAGAGGAGGAGAAAGAGGAGGAAGAGGAGGAGGAGGAGGAAGAGGAAAAGGAGAAGGAGGAGGTAGAGGAGGAGGAGGAGGAGGAGGAGAGAGGAGGAAGAGGAGAAGGAGGAAGAGGAGGAGGAAGAGAAAGAGGAGGCAGAGGAGGAGAAAGAGGAGGAAGAGGAGGAGGAGGAGGAAGAGGAAAAGGAGAAGGAGGAGGTAGAGGAGGAGGAGGAGGAGGAGGAGAGAGGAGGAAGAGGAGAAGGAGGAAGAGGAGGAGGAAGAGAAAGAGGAGGCAGAGGAGGAGAAAGAGGAGGAAGAGGAGGAGGAGGAGGAAGAGGAAAAGGAGAAGGAGGAGGTAGAGGAGGAGGAGGAGGAGGAGGAGAGAGGAGGAAGAGGAGAAGGAGGAAGAGGAGGAGGAGAAAGAAAAGGAGGAGGAGGAGGAGGAAGAGGAAGAGGAGGGCTGGCTACCGCGGCAGGGCTGGTGCTGCTGGAGGAGAGCAGCCCGCACCATGCTGTGCCGGACCACCGCCTGCCGTGTCCCTGTCCTGCTGGTGGCTCCTCTGGGTTTCAGCGGGGCCCTGAGCGATGTTTTCAAGGAGGTGCTGGTCAAATCATAGCACTTTCTCTTTCTTTTTCAAAAGTGAGTGTGCCAAAGCTTTTACATTCGAAATAATGGCAGTTAACTGTGGTCTCTGCATCGCCAAGAATATAAGTTTCTTTTTGGGATGTTTTTGGATTTTTTGAGATGCAGAATTTTATTTTCACTGGCGTTGCTGTTGTGACGCAGTACTTTTTATGGCCATGTTTGAAACAGTTAATGCCGCCAGGATTGGGATGCTGATGGAGGGCTGAAGGTTTCTTTTGCAAGGGAGAGGCTCCGTGGCAGCGTCGCGGTGCACCGGCGGAGCGGTGGCAGGATGTGGCCCAGCTCTGCCCGGAGGATGCTACTGGGCAGATCTCCGGGACGCGCTGTTGGAAGGAACAGCCGCAGAGCTCCTTTCTGATGCCATTCTCTGGCTCTTCAGTTCTCGGTCAATAAAGAGGGAGCGTGCAACCAGCGTATCCAAAGTTTCAAAATGATAACAAAAAAAAACGTTTAGTTTTTTCATAGCATGGGTGGTGAGAGCAGGGTGGGACCGACGAGGCAGGACACTGGGGACGTCGTGGGAAATGCCAAGTGGCAGCGTGGTCAGCGGGGAGGGCAGATGCTGCGCACGCACCGGGGTGGTTCTGAGGTTGCACATCACAAACCTCAGCGATGGTGACCGTCACGACCAGTGTCCCCGCGAGCAGCAGGAATGAATACGTGAAAACACAGTTTCAGAGGTGGCATTCTCTGTAATAAAAATCTTATTGTTTTACATTACAGAGGGGAGAGTTGTGACTCTATAGTTAAAACTGAGTTGAATTTCACTTTTTAACACGTTTGTTTTTCTTCTGAGTTTAACCTTGATGCAATTTACCACATTCGGTCTGAGGATGGGTGAGTATTTCATGTCTCTACGTTGCGTTTCACCCCAGACAGAGTATTCTCTGTATCTTAACTTCATCGTACTGTAGTTTTTGTCCCCTTATACTTACAGGCACGTATTTGTTGGCGAGCCAGAACGTGTGCACTTGTGCTTGAAATTTCTTCACATCACAGAGGGTGGAGAAGCTATTGCATAGTCATAAAGACTGGTGAGAATTCAAAGCAGGATGGTTACCTGTGCCTGAAGGTGTGAGAAGAGTCTTCTATGCAGAAGTTCCCGGGCACGTAAGCCCACGCGCTTTATTTGGTACACTTTATTGGTGGTGTGGTGGCACGCTTCATCATCAGAGCGGAGGTCCTCACCGACACGCCGACTCCGCTAGCACCGAGCGAGCACCAGGTTCTTGAGATGGTTTGCTAACAGCGGACGTGCTGAATCACTGTCCCTCAATCCTGCGGATTGCAGCTCAGGGAATTATATAAAGTTATAACTAGACAGGAAAGAATTATATTGCTATCATACGCTGTAGGTAACTCTATGAATAATTACAATTATCCAGCCCATTGCTGTACATCAAAGGCTGTCAGATAAGGGTCCATTTCCAGTGTATGTTCTTTAAAAGACTGCATGTGACGTATCTTTCCCCACATGGAAAGCTGTAACTCCTGCGCAGGATGAACTCCTTTGGCATAGCCACAAGCTCCTCATTGAGTCCGTGTCCAGTGAAATTACTGCTTAGTGTGAATCAGCCTAAAACTTAGCTACGCCGTTAGAAATCTTGGAGTGACCAAAATAATCTGGTCTCGGAGAGTGATTTCACCAATGGCAAAATATTTGACTGTGAAATTGCATTAGATGCATGAAGGATCAGGGTCTTTATCAGTGGCTGCGTGTTATCTGTTCCACTGTACACCAAAACCCGAGAAGCTACAAACACTTCTTTTACGGACTTTTAATGGCCTCTGGGCTTTTGCTGCATCGAAAACATTGGGGAAAAAAAACAACGGGAGTTTTGATGTGTGCTCCCCGAATGGCGACCCCGTATTCATAGCCCAACAGTTACACACATAAACATGGGGCCAGCACCGCGTGCAGAGCGGGACCATCCTGAAAAAATTTAATACTTAGTTAGCCTTTTCTTCTGATTAATTAAGTAGTTGTTTGAATACTAATCCCTATTCATTACTTCCCAGTATTGCCATATTTTTTTCTCCTGGGTATAGAAGATTAAAATGCCCAGGAAGCAGCCTGAACCCTTGAAGATACTAGTGGGAACTGTGTTACTTTGTAGGCATAATATGATTGAAAACATTTATCTTCCCCCATGATTAATAATAAATCAGGCGTCTTATGATTCCTACTTTAGGTTTTAATTTTAAACAAGCTGTTGAAATACAGACTGTGTGCAAGAAAGGGTTCATACCAGCCTTTGTTTGGATTGAAAACAGAAGTTCTGTACTGTCCTGGAAACTACAAAAAGTAGAGCTCTGTAAAAATTCAGCCTCGTGGTAACATATGGTCGCACAGAAAATTTATGTGTGGAACCGGACTATAAATCTTAACGACTGTACGGAGATTAAAAACACACTGTATGTATATGAGAAATGACCCAGTCAATAGTGCTTGACAGTATCGACTCTGGGTTTTCCAGCGGGAAAGTCTGGTCCCATCAGACCAGGGATGGGAAGAGTCTGTCCGAGTGTCTGCTGAGACGAGGGGTGTAACGACCCCATGAACGTGCGTCTGCAGTGAGACGTTACTGCCACACACCGAGGAACCACACGACGGTCTTATTTAAAGGGCTGAAGGAAGTTTCTCGGTATAGTTTGACTTTCTCCAAAAATTCAGGTCCCGCTTTTCCCTTCCATGGAGGAGGTCGTGCCGTGCAGATCACCTGCATGAACCCGGGGCGCAGCCACTCTGTCCCGCTGGGGTCTGGGATTCATTCCCAGCGGCTTCTGTGAAGACTGCAGCCTGAGAGTAACTATTTAACCTCCACTTCCAGAATTAGTTTTGCTTTTATATATGATTTCTTCATTTAAAAATGTGAGTCAAATACCGATATCAAACAATTTTTGAATAAAAACTGAGAGCCCTACATAAATATATTAGTGTGTGGTTTCAACCAAGGGACATTCATTACTTTTTCTCTGTAGAGCTCAGTGTTACTCAGCAGTTTATTCAGAAAGAAAAAAAAAAAAGGTACAATAGGAGAAATAACTGGTACTAACAGTGCACTAAAGGAAAATTGAAATTTTTGTGTTTTGCCAAATGGGTGAATGAGCAGAACATCAGCTTATCCAAAACAGCACTGACGGACTTGCAGATTTTTCTTTGAATGGAACAATATTTTACTTTCTGTAAAAAAAAAAAAATATTTTCAGGCTATTGCTCAAGTTGTTTCTATGGTAACTGATATAATTTGATTTTAGTGATGGATTGCAGAGGAAAACTCCAGGGAGATTTGATGAGATGGTGGAGTTTCACCTGACAGAGCCTGGCAGACTCTTTCTCTGGAGTTATTAGGCTGTTCTGGTTATGCTTTTTATTAAGTGGGCATTGCTTGGGACGGTTCTGCGCAGCGCCTTGGAAAAATCCTGGTGGAGCTACTCTGCTCTGGCAAGGAGAGCCACTGAAGTTTGTTCACCACCAGCGAGATGGTGTAGTAGTCACGAGCAACTGAATTCAGTCAATCTGACCCAAATGCCCACGTATTTTCCTTCCTCGTGCCCCCAGAAGTGTTTTGCTGCTTAATTATTCAGCGTTCCTGTCTTAAATGAGTGTGGTGGGAGCCCTGGTGAAAACAGGTTCATGCATCCCGCGTTTTGCTGCCCGCTGCGGGGAGGGATGGGCAGAACGAACCTGCCGTGGCACTGGAGGATGCTCGGGGATGTCTGCGGCCCCCCCAGCACCAGACCCCGTGGTACCCCCCATCCAACCACCGGGAGCAGCACTGCTTGCTTGTCTGCAAGCTGCCATGGGGCAAACACCTCCTTCAAGATTTTAAGTTGAAAAACAGCTTATCCACGGGCGTTACGTCTGTCCCCAGTGAAGGCTGAATAACGGCGCCCGAGCCCCGACGGCCGCCCCGGGCAGACGCGCTGCTGTGGGTCGCTGAGGCGTGGGGCAGGGGCTCTCCCCAGCGCCCCGAGCCTCCCCCCATGGAAACGGGGCTGCGGACCCTCCCTCGGCGACGAGGCGGCAGTCTCCTGCTTCGCTTTCTAATGGTTTGTGGCTCAGCCATCGTGGAGTTTAAGGTAATTTATATATATATATTATATTAATGTCTAGGTATATCATATTAATTTAGAGGGAGCGAGAGTGACAGGCAGTCCGTGTGAGAGTTAAAGGTGTTCAAATAGTGAATATATTCTCATCTAACATGGTTGGATTTTTTTGTTTTTCTTTCCTTCTTACTTCTAGTTTTCAATNTAGAGGGAGCGAGAGTGACAGGCAGTCCGTGTGAGAGTTAAAGGTGTTCAAATAGTGAATATATTCTCATCTAACATGGTTGGATTTTTTTGTTTTTCTTTCCTTCTTCTAGTTTTCAACGAGGGAGGTAGGAACCTCGATACGCTGTTTTTTCTGATCTGCCAAATCTTGTTTTGACTTAGTACTGTGGTCCATGGAGTCGCTCCAGGCTCGTGCTAGCGTACTTGGGAGCGGAATTTGTGCATAAAGTGTGTATGAGGTCATTTTTGAGTTTTGAGCCATTTTTCCGCAGCCATGCAGCGCAGGGCTGATTGCACTGGTTTTGTAAAATTTGAGCTCTTTGTTTTTAAAAGTTAGCTATTTCTACTGCAGGTATAAAATACAGGTACAGATGTAGCAGACAGAAGAAAACTAATTTTCTTTTTTTTGAGGGGATCAATATTCCACAGTAGGGAAAGCTATATATTCCCAGCTATAGTTTTATAAACAACATTTCATTATGCCTATTATCATAACAGCCCTTCTTATCTCCTCTGTCAATATTTGGCTCTATCAGGCAATGTCTTATCTTTAAAGTGAAAAATCCATCATCATGGCAAAAGGGAAAAAAATACATTAACAGCCCCCCTGCCAATTTATATTTGCGGCTTGAGGCCCAAAAGTGTTTTAAAGAACTCCTGTCTAAAACCAGCAAGTTTTGTATTAATTGCATATTCGAGCTGTTCCATTGAATTCCCACATCTTCTGCAGTTTTTATCGAGGTTTTTGCAGGAGGTGTGCAGGCACGAGAGGCGGCGTTTGCCGCCTGTCTTTGCAGGTGACAAAACGTCCTGAGAGATGGCAGCTGCCCGCGGCCGACGCTCGCCCGGGACCCTCTCCCGGGAAAATCGGGAAGTGGGGAGTCCGCAGGAGGGAGAGACCGCGCGGTGGGGAGAGGCAACTGGTGGCTCTCCAGCGGAGTTAGCAGTTAATCCCAAATTCCTCTGTAATTTTACCTGCTGGGTTGCGTGAACGTTACAAACGACCTTGCCTTCAGTCGAATTTGAGGTCCCGTTTGTCACTTTCCAGGCTGATCCTAGTTTAGACTGTCCTCGCCTTTACCCCCAAGATGATGAGCTGTCAATGGTGAGATGTCTCAGCGGTGATTTTGGAGATCCCACGGACTCAGGCAGCCCCACTTGAAGTGAAAACATGAAACGTACGCTTGGGAGTCTCCTCATATATTAAACTGATGTTAAATTGATAATAAAATTTCTGATTGGAAAGATGCTTCTGAGGCCACAGTAGTGCCGGTAGGCAGCGGGGGGCGGCTGCCTGTGGCGCCGGGGTCCCGCCTACTTATTCCTGGAGGTTTTGTACCGGGAGGTGATGGAGAAGATGGATATGCTTCACTAAACCCATTGTTCTCATGTTTTCTTAGCACTGTTAGGATAATCAGTACTTTATCCTGACATGTCACTGGTTTTAGCTCAGTATCCTTATAAAAACTTCATGTATCTACTTAGTGGGGGGAGAAAGATTTATTGTTCATTTTAACCATTTCTGTGGAGAAAAACACAGGAGGTATTTCAGATTCATGTAATTTCCATGCTAATTCATCTTGAGCTCTACGGAAAAAATATGTGGTGTATTTCTATGCTATTTTGACATTGCACACACACATAGACTGCAGACTGCAGTGGAAACCGAGCCTCCAAAATTGCATATAATGTGTGTAACACCTGGTGTTAGACGAGAAATAATTATAGTGCTTAAACTCTATGGCAAGTGTCAGGAATAAAAATGTTACTTCTTCCTCATTTCAGTATAGAGGGGATAGTCTAAGCACCAGCGCGTCACCCTGACCTCTCTGCTGCCTTTATTTGACAGAAAACAGTCTCAGAACCAGATTTCTGACTGTACGCCGCTGGGGCGTGCCCCGATGAGCATTTCATTATTTAATGGAATCCTAAAGAAAATGTAGAATAAGTTATCTGTATATCATTTTTATTTGCTTGCATCCTTATTTGCAAGGAAGGTACCTTTGCAGACTTAAGGCATTAAACCTATGTCCATCTGGAGCTTCTTCTGTTGGGCTGGTGGGATTTCACGGGCAGGAGCATCCGTGTGCTCTTACCCCCCGGCGGCCCCGGCTCCTCGGGCATCGCCACACGGGCAGTGGGGAACAGCCACTGCCCCGGCGCTCGTCCTCCTCTTCCTCTGCACAGGGGCATCTGGGTTTATTTAACCACTTTTTGGAAGGCATTATGCAGGGAAGAGCTGCCTGAGGAGTGTGTGGTAGCCCTGCGTGGCGGGGGAGGTGGGGTCTCCGGGGCTGGTGGCCACGGGCGCTGGGCAAGGCTGGGGGTGGTGGTGCCGGAGAGCGCGGGACCATGCTGCGGTCAGCGAGGGCTGGGTGTCCTGGCAGGGGTTGCTCCTCTCCCTGGCTGGGAAGCCAATAAATGTGCTTTCCTTTCCGTCTGATGGCTCTCGGTGCACTGGCTCTGTCCGGGTGCTCTGGGATGTAGCGGGGCGGGTGAGTTACTGCCTTCATCCCAGCAGGGAGGAGCGGAAGGGGTTGGTGTGGCACCTGCAGCCGAACGAGGAAAGGGAATAGGAAAAAAAAATAAATTGAAATCAAGAAAATGTCTTTAAAACAATTAATACATGTCAGTACACAGCTCATCAAATGCGGCGTGTAGGAAAATGGCATAATTTTAAAAAGGTTAACACCTTGGCGGAGTTAATTGCTGTTCTGCCTATAAAATTCCAGTGTAATTTCTGATTTCTTATTCTGTTGTTTATCTTTCAGTTAAGTAGATTTTAAATAAAACAAATATTTATGCCAGTAATGCACTATGGCTTAAATATTTAGGGAAAGCTAAGCAAACAAAACATAATAGCATAAATATTTAAGGAAAGCTAAGAAAAAAAAAAAAACAAAAAAAAAAAAAAAAACAAAAAAAAAAAAAAAAACAAAAAAAAAAAAAAAAACAAAAAAAAAAAAAAAAACAAAAAAAAAAAAAAAAACAAAAAAAAAAAAAAAAACAAAAAAACAAAAAACCCAGAAGCCCACACAGCTGAAGGAAACTGCCTTAAAAA
The DNA here is from genome assembly GCA_008711295.1 of Anarhynchus alexandrinus. Taxonomy (NCBI): domain Eukaryota; kingdom Metazoa; phylum Chordata; class Aves; order Charadriiformes; family Charadriidae; genus Anarhynchus; species Anarhynchus alexandrinus. The sequence continues at coordinate 636,589 of VUYV01000354.1, read as the reverse complement.
TCTGAGGAAGAAGACATCATAACTGAAAAAATATAAATTAATCATTTAATCACCAAGTTGAGTGATTCTTTGTACTAAACTTTTTTCCTGCAGACATTGTGTCCTTTGTCCTCACTTTCTGCTGTGGCCTCGGTCTGTGTTTTTCTCCTTCGTGCGAGGAGCGGATTCTGAAACTCGTGATTTTCCCTGGGGAGCGTAACGTATTCATACATCTTTGTGAAGTATTATGTATCTCTAATATTTATGCTACAAGTCCCATTTAATATACGATCTATAAGCAGGTACGTGGTATTTATTATAGCAGTAGTTACATTGTCCTCCTCCATCAGGTCCAAAACCGCGTTTCCAGGGCAAGAGTCTGCAGGTCAGAAGTGGCAGTTTACGTTCATGGTGTGAGAAAGGCTGAAGAGGCTGAAGCAGCCGGATGCTGTGTAATTAGCAGTTGAAGTACAAACCGATTTTAATGAGTCGGTGCTCCCGTGGGACAGAACGTCACTCAGAGACCTACGGCGATTTACAGTCTCGGTGCTGTTGTCCTCCAGGTTGTGCAGAGGAGGTTGGGAGCGCGCGGGGCTCTGTGCCACGACTACACGTACTTCCCGCAGCAGTTCTTCATTCTTCAGCCATTTACATTTTCTTTTGCTGGGCAGAACCATGAAGGCAAGCTCAATCCCTTTGAAGGCCCATACTTGGGGAAGGATGATCTGCCTTTTCATCTTGCCTCGTTTCTCCATGAGCCTTGACAGGCTTTAAAGTCCCGGACTTCAGGCGGTTTCCTCGTGGCGCATCCTCCTCCCGGCACATCTTCCCCGTGCGAACGAAACCCGAGGTTTTTTGTTGTAAATAAAAACAACCTCTGTAGAATTCGAAGTCCACCGCCTTTGAAGTTATAATTGTGTTAAGCAGAGTAATGTGGTGGAAACACTCTGTCAAATTACCTTCGTGGGGGTGAGAACAAATGCCCGCGTAGCGGTTTCGGAGGGGAGAAACGTAGCGATAATCAATTTGGGAAATGGAAAGGACTCTGTTGCCTTTCTAACGCCACTCTAATCAGAGGGAAAACTACTGGAGCGGACGGGTGTCACCTGAAGCCCCACGGCAGCCGTGTCTGTCCGGCAGCAGTCGGGTGCCAGGCGATGCTGCATCCCTGTGGATTCCCCCATCCATCGCCCCCGTCCTGGCCTGCCCGGGGGGTCCCGGTGCCACCCAACCTTCAGCCACGGCCACCCAACCACCCACCCGGCTCCTGGTCCTGGGGCTTTCCACAGCCTCTTTGTCACCTCCCCCCCCGCTTGGGTGGAGGTGACGGGGACAGACGCCGTCCCACCGGCTGCAAGCGCGTGTTAACCGGCGCAGCTGCCCTGTGGAGCTGTGTGTGGTGGGGCCTTACACACTTATTACTCAGCATTTTCATTAACAAAACAAACCCTTGTTTTTTTCAAAGTTGGTGACTTTAGTATTTATAATATTTATTCATAATGCTTACAAGTGATCATTATAATTGGTCCTTTTCTACATGGGAAGTCTTTCTATTTCTCAAACGAGGGTGATATTTACTTTCCCTGAGGCTGATGCTTATTTCTGCTATTCAGAACAGTACACTATATCCTCAGTTATGATCCTGTATAACAAATGTAGCAGCATTCACATTCCTATTATTCCCTTTTTATTGTACTAGGAAATGAAGGGGGAGATTTCTTATTTATTGGATTAATTAACTTTTTTACTCATGATTTGTGTCAGACAGCTTTTGGAAGGCAATGAAAGTTCCTTTAAAAAGCCGATCGGCAGCGTCTTAAAACTCCTTTATTACTTAAGCAAAACTATTTCAAATATGTTGAATGCATCAGAAAAGTTCCTGACAAAATATGTTTTTAATTTTAAAATCTTTTCTGTACTAAATAATAGAAATACAAGCTAAAGTTCGTGAGTGGAATTGCTGGCTATTGAATCTTTTTAAGACATTACAACTAATTGCTATGAGACTCTTTTGCATAGTTTTATTCTGTTTGGAAGTGGGAAACCAGTTTTCCTGTTTTTTCATCTCCCCCTTGGTCTCTGCACTTTGGATGAAGGAGCTCTGGAGGAGGAACTGACTGAACAATCTGGTACAGTTACTGCTTGCTTAATTATTTGTTTAATTGAAATAACTTGAGAAAATCTCTGTAAAGTTTGACCTGATGTGTTCGGTCACATTTAAGTTTAGTTTTCAGCAAGAGGAACAGGTAGCAGCTGAATATGNTAATTATTTGTTTAATTGAAATAACTTGAGGAAATCTCTGTGAAGTCTGACCTGATGTGTTCAAGGAACAAGAGGAATAGGTTGCAGCTGAATACAAGGTCTTTTATGTTTTTGCTTTCTTAAATCACCTGCTGGACAGGCCTATACGTGGGTGTGGATGGTAACTGATATAAAATAAAGTGTGCTCGTACAGTTATGAATTGCATCGTAAATCCCACGTGCAAGGGGGTAAGAGTTTTAGCATCCCTAATGCATCATAAAATGAGATATGAAATAAGCATTATGTGGCCGCTGTGCTGAATCTTATTTAGGCAAATAGGAATTCAGCTGCTTTTCCTCCTCTCTTCCCGTCCCCCTACAAACCCCAAATACAGCTCTGCACTGTCAGCAGTTTCTCCTGTCGGGGTGGAGCAACCTTGTATCTCTGACCTTACCTTCTGTGGTTTAGTTCCAAGGTGACTTTTTTAGAAATTCTCCTTAGTTTGTTGGTTTGTTTTTTTTCTTTTATGCCAGATAGAAGCAATTCATCACCTTCAGTTACTTGGTGGTGAAGCTTCTTTGTTTTTATTTTAATGGAGTTACTTTCTAGGTCTCCTCTGGTCATCTTGTGGCCACCGCGGCTTCTTTCACCTCTCCCGATTCCCTCTCCTGGGCAGGTGTGCAAAGGCACCAGCTGTGAAAATTGTTACCTTCAGCTTCGCAGACAGCAGATTTCCGTGTGCGGTTGCAGTGTGTCGGGCACAGCGATCGCACGGGTCTGCATTTCAGAGAGGGGGTTTTTGGGGGCGGCGGTGGAGAGGAGGACTCCCCCGCCGCCAGCCCTCACCCACGCCAGCAGCGTGGTTCACGTCGCTGCAGATCTTGTCAATCCCAACTACGGCGCCCCAGGAGATGGTAGGAAAAAGAAGAGCAGCGCTCGTTATCAGGATGCTGTGATACTCTCTGAGAAGATATCAGAAGAGGCGTAAGATAAAGCCGCCACGGGATGAAAGACCCGGGGCTCAGCGCAGCCCCTGGCGCGGCTGCACGGGCTCACTGGGAAGGAGCTCCCTTGGGGCTGGAGAAGTCTTTCCCTTGGAAGGAGCAATGTGGAGCACAGCACCGCTGTGTTCTCCTCCACCAGCTGTAACATGGGTGCACACGGAAAATAAGAGTCTTAACTCTCTACTCCTGTGTTACGGGAGGCTCATATGTCCTGTCGGGGTGATGGGCAGCTTTTTTGAGGCGGAGAAGCCTTCCAGTTGCCCTGTGTGGCAACCAGGACCCAGCCCGTGCAGAACAGCCCCAGGACAGAAGCGTTCAAATGGATATGGACCTCTCTTCTTCCCTCCTACCTCCCGTTTCCAGCTTTGGCCGGCTTCCAGGCACTGATCCCTGGGTGTGTAGCGATACATCAGCTTTGAGAAATATGAGCTCTTTCTTCTTCTTCCTCTGTTCATGATAACATGGGTGGGAAGTTGTCCCTCCTCCAGGTCTCGTTGCTGGTACCCCCAGAGAAAGTAGGAGCCCCTCCGCATGTCAGAGGACACCTCGTTGGGCAGAGCTGGGACCCTCGCACTGAGCTTTAGGTGGGCTTTTGCCAAGTGCTCCCTAATATAAACTCCTAAAATGAAACATGGTTGGTGATTTGGTCTTGGAGGAGTGAGCTCTGCTGAAAAGACAAAGGGCTGTTGTGCAAATATGTGTGCTCTGGTCTGCTTTTCCTGAGTATCATGAGGAGTTCAGGACAGTCAGGACACGAAGGGTCAGTAATACCACCTTACATCAGAGGAAACCTCTGGGAAAAGCCTACTGATGTGTGTAAAACAAACGAGAGCAAAGAACATTGAAATGCTTGAAGAGGAAGTTAATAATTTCATACGAGTTATGTAGTAGTATTAGGTAGTATAGTATATTGTATGAATTGTTATATTCAGAGAAGGTTTTGTGTAGGTCACAGCAAATAAGGCCTGGGGCTCATGCTGAATGATGTGTCTAAAATGAAATGAGGGAAGGTTGCTAATTAAGTAATACAGCCCTGCTAGAATCTCTTGGGAAAAAAAGAGTGTGCTAGCATCTAATTGAAATTAAAGGATGTCTAATACTGTATTAAGGGGCCAAATTAAGGTTGTGCAACCAACCTTTGGCCACGTCCAAAGCTCAGAGTGATTCCTCCGCAATATTTGCAGCCGTCAGTGGAGCTTTCCTTGTAATATGTACTGGTTAGTGTGACATTAAGATCGCAGCACCCTGTGGGCCAGTGGTTGCACACACTCACAAACATAGATTTGTGTATAGCTACAGATCAGCATTGAGGAAACTATCAAGAGAGTGAAATATCGAACTGCCCTGGCAGTGGCCAAGTGTGAGTTCGGTACGTGACGGGCATCTTTGAGTGTGTGTGTGTCACTCACGGGGGCAGGGGCTGGTGGATCAGTGTGTAAGGCTGCTGTTCCGCCTTACCCCAGGTGCTATGCCCAATATGTTGTGCCCACCTCAATAAATGTGTATACATCCTTGCCCTCTAGTGTCTGCATTTTGTACGTCACCCTCGCTTAGTCGAAGTAAACACTCCCGTCTGTGTGTGTATGTGTGCGTAAGGAAACAACAGTTCTGGATTACTGCATCACTCGGTGTGCTTTCCGTTTCCAGATAACAAGATATGGACCACACAATGGTACAGTGATGAAAAATAATTGAGAAATTTCTGAAAAAAAATCTCCTTTTTAAATTTATTCCTAAATTACACTTATTTTGCTTTCTTAATCTCTCAAAGTCTGCCTTCTGGTTTCTGTGTGTCACTACTGGCAGATATCACTGGATAGGTGACTCCATCCACAGCTTCTCCAAGAGAGTGTGCTTGATGTGGTCCTCTTTAGAGGCAAACGGCACTGGTGATGCCCTCTGAACCATGAAAGACTTAAAGCTTAAAAACTGCAGTTCTTTTCCTTACCAATTGTGCTAGAAATGGCATCAGTCACACACGGACATGGAAGACCTTGTCATCTGAATGGTGCCTGTAAATTTAACCCCAGGTGTGGTATGGATCCCTGTCCTGGGCATGGCTGGCAGTTCTCAGTACCGTCACATTGACACTGGTGTGCATTTGAGAAGAAGATAGATATTGTGCAGGTTGTAATTAACCCCTTGAAGAGGCTGCAGAACAATTCCATCATCAGAACTTTGCCGCAGGGAAGAAAAGTAGGTCTCCACAGAAAAGGAGCCAGACTGCTGTCCCCGTTAGACTGAATGCAGGGGTGGGCTGCAGTATGTCATTGTACTTTGTATTTAGTAAAAAACTTGATGAATTTGAACCTTTTATTACCAAAGTGCTGCTGATTATCATGTTTTCTTCCCCTTTCCTACATTTTTCTAGGTTTTTCTGAAGTTTCTTTTGCTCCAGTTTCCTACCGTGAGGTCCCAAACCATGAAGCTGGAGGTCCTTTGTGCATTGCCCAGTTCTCACTGTGCCTCTTGAGGTCTGAGGAGGTGTTCAAGGCCAGGTTGGATGGGGCTTGGAGCAACTTGGGCTGGTGGGAGGTGTCCCTGCCCAGGGCAGGGGGGTTGGAACTAGATGATCTTCAAGGTCCCTTCCAACCTAAACCATTCTATGATTCTATAATTCTATGATCGGAGCCTTGAAAGCTGGGGCTGAACAGCTTGTGGCAGCCAGGGAGCTGTAACGCTTCTGGGATTTACTGCTTTGTTGCTGAGTAAACTACAGCTATATACAGATGCAGATAATACATACAGCACATGTAAAGTCATCATACACCTACGGCTGATATATATAGAAAAGACAGAAGAGTGTGTGTCTTATAAAATCCAGTGTCTGAGTAAAATAGGAAAGGGATACTTAGTGGAGGAAAACAAAATTTAGCATGATAAAAGTAGGTCTTGGAGAGTTGTAATATTGCCACTGGAAGAGTTAAGATTTCCCTCCTTATTGGCTTGTCAGCTATATCTACTTAATTTAATCTTCTGAGCTAAAGAGGTAGATGTGTTTGAAAAAGAGAAGGGTGTAAAAATGATGAGAGAGATGAATCAGTCGAGGCGGAGAAACTGAAAAGCTGTGGGCATAGAAAGTGGGTTTTGTTCCAACTTAGATCTGGCTTTCCCTAAGCGAGTGCTTGTGCTGTTAGGCAATCTAGAGTGTTCAAGAATAATGAAAAAAAACAAGACTAAAAGTTTGTCCTGGTTCTGGCAGGGATGGGGTTAATTTCCCCAAGGAGCTGGCGCCCAGCAACTTCCATGAGATCTTCAACCTGTGGACCGTGGGCATGGACTGCATCAGGTACGCCAGCCACGAACTTCAAATACAGCACGCACCGGCTCAGCACCACACACCATCTTATGTGCCCTGAGAGACTGTTTTCACGGATGGAGCCTACCAGCATGGACTAAGTGAGTTCAGTGGACATTTTGGAGGGATGGCCCATAGACTATGGGAACTGTAAGATCTGGGCATGACGTAGATGGTATGGAATAAGTGGTGGATAATGTCCCGGTTCCGGCAGGGATGGGGTTAATTTCCCCAAGGAGCCGGCAGGGGGCGAGTATTCCATCCCACGTGTCCATGCCCGGGCTATAAGAGGCGCTAGCCGGGGCCGGGCAGTCGGTCGCCACTTGGGGGCGGCTGCGGTGGTGCGGGCTCGGTCAGTGCGCTGTGCTGCGGTATTGTAATCGCGTCTCTATATCCCTTTATCGGTGTCGCTGTTTTTCTTTCCTGTTTCCTTTTGCTGTTCTGTTAAAATTGCACTATTTCAACCCACGGGTTTTGCCTTTTTTCTGCCGATTTCTCCCACAGCTGTGGGAATTGAGCGAGCAGCTGCGTGGTTCTTTGATGCTGGCTGAGGCCAAACCACGACAAAGTTTAAAAAAAAAAATCCTTGCAGCTGCCCACTGTGATTTATTGTGTAAACAGACTGATCGGCCTGTTTTCCTCCAATGACATAAACTGAGGAAATTTGTTCATCATTACAGGGCTTCATGTTGGTTTTACTTCCTCATCTGTGAAGGGCTCCAAGAGAAGCAGAAGTGTTTTCCAGTAACTTCTGGCACGAGAGGGTACCAGCCCAAGCAAGCCCTTCCTTACACGTCTCGTCCTTTCTCCGTTTGCTGAGCTCCACTGATCTCTGCACTGTGCAGGACCGTGCCCAACCGAGGGGTGAAGGCAGGGATTCACTGGAAGGTCCGTGTGGGCTCTAAGCATTTGCATCCTCCTTCTGGGAGCTTAAGAACCCACAGGTGCTGACTGGTGTATGTCGTATTTCTTTTGGATTGCGTCTGTAAAACCCTCCAGGCTTTGCAGATGTGATGGGTGTCGTTCATCCTCTGACCAAAGCATTTTTGGTATATGAATTTTGTGGGTGTAGATCTGTATGAACCATACACCCCATACAGATGTTTCCCTGTCATTCAGTTTTTCTTCCTTTACCATATAAATATTGTAGATCTTATTTTTTTTTTGCTACAGTTTCAAATTGTATTTGCTTGACGGCACGTCATCGTTTGCTTACTTAATCAGCAGACACCGTCTTCCAGCCTGCACAGAAGAGACAAAACTGAGAAGTATTTTTAGGACAAGGAATGCTTCTGAAGTAGCAATTAGAGTGTTGGGATCAACTTCACAAAATAAACGGGTAAGCAGATGTACATGAAGGCAAATATACTGGTGAGGAAATGTATTTTGTGCTTTACATGCTTCTGTACCTCAGAGCCATTCATTGTCTACAATGAGCTTCAACACGTGAGACAAATATCTATCAGAAAAAGCGATAGAGGAGAGGGTCGTATAAGGAATACCTATGGCTCAGGTAGTCCTCTTGTACCAAGATGAAGCTTTGGCCTTTATGAAATCCAAGTAGTTCACTGTATTGTTTATAGCTGTTTTGGTTTTCTTTTTCTTGTGTGTATATCATCATGGTTTTTCCAGGTAAATAATGTCTAAGCATATGCATGGCCAAGAAGAATTAGCCCGACTATGTGTAATTCTGGCCACTCATCCTTGTAGTGATGGGAACCCAAAAAAGGGTATAGAAGCACCAATCAGAAGACATGAAGAGGCCAGAAATACTCCCCCTGTTCCTTTTCAGCACTCTGCTGCCTGGCTTTTAACGTCCAACAACCTCTACCGATTCCCTAACCCTCCTCTCCAGCCACTGGGAAAGGCGCACGCTGTATAATTTATCTGCTCCAAAGCCACGTGTGAAAGAGCAGATACAGGATTATACCAGCTGAAAAGTTAGAGCAAGCCTCTCTTATCTTATGATTTAATATAGTAGGAGACAGTCTTTTTTATAAGTTAAAAAGCAATAGATTGAGATACATTCGCCCCAGATTGACTGAATTTCTTCCTTGAAGGGGCTCATTGAAATGTATGTGATGTTCATTGTTGTGTGAGATGCTGTTTAAAACTTTTAACAACAAGATAAAAGCTTGTGACTAGGAGAAAGAACTGCTGTCATTGCTGGATTTAATAAATCTTTGGCTGGGACAATAAGCCTGTGATAAAACCAGACAAAGCCTATTGCTTAAAAGTTATTTTGGCAGCTGGAAAGGAAAGACATTCTGTCATTGTGGTTCGAGGCTGTGCGTATTCCTGAGCATGCTAAAACCTTCCTGGGATCCACAGGGAGGAGGTAGAAGCATTGTCTTTCACCGATGATGATCACGGACTGGCAGAACAGCGGGGGCTGAGTCTGCCGAGTCCCACGCCCCAAGCCGGGCTGGGGATGGATGCCCGGAACCTTGTCCAGTTGGGTTTTGGGTATCTCCAAGGATGGAGACTCCAGTCAGCACAGCCACCTGATCTCCGTCCTCCCGGATCTCCCTCGTGGGTTGGCACAGGTCCCCAACAAGAGCACGTGTCCGGCAGTCACAAAGCCCATCAAAAAGCCAAAAGTATGGGCCAAAAAAGGCTTGGAGCTGTGAACAAGGAGGTAGTCATCTGGTTTTTTATTCTTCCTATGCCCAGAAAAATTGCACATTCTCTAAACGAGAAATTATATGTTTCTTATAAATAAACTGGGTTTCTTCAGATCCCATCTCACCAGTTTATCCTCTAATGGTGACAATCTAGCCACAGACACCAAAAAGTTGTAACAATATTTATCCACCTAATAAACTAGAAGCTCACGGATGGTGTAATTTAAAGGTAAGATAGCCTGAAGTTTTTGGAATCTAAACATTTAGATAGAGCATATCGTGATTAGGTGATATTCTTAAAAAAAATCTTTATGTTCCATCAAAAATCTCCAGTTTGCATTGAGACTAATAGAATAAAGAACTAAGAGTTAAGAACTGATGTTAAATTGAGATCATGAATTCTTCAGGAGCATTTCAGATTTGTCTTCAGTCCCAGTGCAGCTCTGAGATGGACCTGCACAAGAGGATGACTTAATTTCTATCAGTTACATTGCTGCTTGTGCCACATCCACCAGAAATGAATTAGCCAGTGCTTAAAAGAGGTATCTGCAGTTGTCAAAATAGAAAAATTATATATATATGTACTCTGTGTATATATATCAAATTTATATATGTGTTTATGTTCATGTTCATATCTATATGCTAAGACAGAGTCAAATCAGGCAGGATAGAGCAGCCCTGTGGCTTTGGGACATTGGGAAGCAGTTTTCTCTGGCTACATGGCTCAATCCCCTGGTGCCTAAGGAGGAACTTGGCAGCTTTTCCTGTAGTTGAGACATGATCAGAGCAGATCTCCCCTCACCCCCTGCAACCCTCCCATCCTTCCCTCAGCAGAGGTGGTCACAGTGGGGAGTTTGGAACATATTGTTGGGGCCTGGTTTTAAGACCTTTCCCATGCTGATTAATACTTATGATTAATAAAGTGAAATGATTAATAACAAATCATGTGTTATCATTTTTATAGGATTTCCTATCAGTCAGATAAGCTGTCGAGACTCACCACTTCCAATAGTTGAGAATTAGGGAAGAAAATTGGTGTTTGGTGGAGCATATGACCCTGCCTGTGAGCTGCAAAGAGGCCAGCGAGGGACAGCCTTAACCACTGTCTGTGCATCACGTGCAAAGGGAGCTAAAAATGGTGTAAACTTTTCTTTAGGTGAGGGTTGGAAGTAAGAACTAGGAGCGGCTGAAGTCCACGGAACAGAGTAGATGACACTTTATGACGGATGGAGTCATAAGATTAGGTTAACTAAAGATTTTCATAGCTGCTAATGGGTTCAGAAAAATAGCTAAAGCTACTCAAATACATTTTGCACAGACCATTAGGCTGCCAAGAAAACCCATTTGCTCACTGAATAGCATCAACAGTCCACGTGTTATTCACATCGTATAAGTACTATGAGATGAATTACATATCAAATTAATTTCACCGCTGAAGAAGGAACTCGGACAAGAAGTCACATTTTGGTAAGTTATTTCAATAAGTTACTTCTTTTTCATATATTTGTAAATGAAAGACAACAGAAAAATGCATTTTTTACTGTAAATGAAATAGTCCCTAAAAGAAGCTCACCTCTTTAATAAAAGCAGCTTGGCTAGATGAAAAGTTCTAGCTGATTGGAAAGCAATTAGACAAGACACCAATAAAGTGCTATTTTGGAGGAGTTTTATATTTTGCATGCAAGTGTTAGAGTGTCAAGTTCCTGCTAAAGCTTAGGCATGATGAGCAGGGAAGATTATTTCATTTGCCTTCTGTACTTTCTACTGTTCTATTTTATTCTATTAATAGGAATTAGTTGGTAAGCTTCCTCAAGATCCTCCCATCTTAACATTTCATAAACAGAGTAAAAGTTAACACTGAGTCACTTATCTATGAGGAAAATGAGTGTTTATGCTTTTCCATATGTTATTGCAGTGCATAAATTCAGACTTCACTAAGCACTACCCACAAGGACCCCAAAGGGTTCGTTTTTTTTCCTCTTCCACTAACACGTTTAACAGCTTGAGTCAACATGTAAAAAATTTATAAAGGAAGCAGTGGTCTAAAAAAACCCCAGTTTTTAATGATAGACCTTTAATTTATTGCTGATTAATTTGGGGAGAATGTAACATAGAATGGTTTGGGGTGGAAGGGACCTTTAAAGGCCATCTGTTCCAACCTCCCTGCCATGAGCAGGGGCATCTTCAACTAGATCGGGCTGCTCAGCGTTTCATCTGTTTTATCGCTGCCTCCCAGAGGAGAAGTGCCTGGGAGACGTGTTTTGGGATCTGGGGTGCGCCGCAGCCGCTGCTGGGGCTGCTCCCGCGCACGGGCAGGCTCGGGCTGCATCCAGCGTTCCGTGAGGGGGTTACATTAATAGGGAGTTCATGGTTTGGATCTTGAGTCTTACACTTCTGAGAGTCTTAAGCAAAACACAACCACAATCCCATTGTTTTAATGGCGCAAAAAGCATATAAATATACTCTTATTTTTTTCTGCTTCGTCCCTGAGATTAAGGAAGATTTTTTTACCAATTTTGGAGGCCAACAGCAGCATCAGGAAAGATGAAAGAAAAGCAAACTCTTTCCTTAACAACACCCTTGATGCATCTTTGTCAGCAGGGACCGAACCTGGCACTTTGGCACCGGAACTGTCAACGCCTGCCCAAGTTAAAAAAAATAGAACGTGACAGCGCGGTCACAGCAATGTGACCCATCTCTGCTGCCAGCAGCGGAGGGGACGATGGCACCTGGTGGGAGCCGGAGGTGTGTGCGTCCTCGCAGGCTCTGGACTATCCCAAGGACAGCAGCGCTGCTCCGCTCAGCTTTCCAAACCGGCAGCAAGCGGTCTCCTCGCCCAGTCTTCTCTTTAGGGTGGTGGAACTGGGAGCTGGTGCAAGCGCTTCGCTCGGCATTGCTGCAGCATCACTACATCCGTGCACGGGGGAGCAGGGGCGTTGGTCTCCAGCCCCACGGCAGAGAGAAGGAAGGCTTTGGTGTGTGGGAAGCTGCCATCCATCGCCTCACTCCCTCACCCCAAATCCACCCATGACAGAGTCCCACAGTGGCCTGAAGAGAATGATCCGTACTGAGAAGAATTCCTGCTGGCTGTAAGTGAACGTTTACCCTTTTAGCTTTAAATAATGCCAGAGTAAAATCACAGCCCTTAATATTCACTATATGATTTTGCTGTCTATAAAATGAATTGAATACATATAATAATCCAGGCAAAAAAGGGGTATGGATCATTTTTTTATGAATTATTTTGAAAAGGCAGTCTTTTATATCAACATCCCATTAAACAAAGAGGGGGTTGCGTACAGGAGCATGTAATCCTTTATGTTACACACTTAATGGTAAAGGTATAGGAAAGAGGTTGGCAGAATTTAAGAGACATCCTGGCACCCAGAGAAGAATAGACCAAGCTGTTTAAGTCATAAAGCTGAGGACCGTGGCTCCCAGGATGGGCAAATTACTCTCAGGCAGACGTTGCACCCTTTTACAGGCCAAGTCTTCCATGCTGCCCCACACATGCCTTGAAGAAGCCCGTTGAGGCTGGAGGACTCCTCAGGGCTGCTGCACTGTCTGATGGCCTTCATCACCCATCTTCACCTGTGGTTCCTACTATGGACACCCTGAGAAAGGACAGTGTCAAAGACAGGAATGTATCAGGTTTGCAGAGCAGATTTTTGTCTCTGTGGGTGGAAAAGAGCAGAACCCACTGTCTTCCTTGGCCACAGGGTTTTGATGTTCTCCTGCACGTACCACAGTAGGATTTCGGATCCCCCGTGAACTCCTTCCAGAAGGGTGTTGTCTGACCTGCGGTTGCCGAAGGGGATGAGATACTTTCCTTTCTCTGCTTTCTTTTTGCAGTTGTAACGATCCTAACTACAAAACCAGTGCTCAGATGCACCTTGTAATTCACACGCTTTTTTTCCCCCTATTTTTCTGGAGCATGCCTGGGGCAGTGCCCTCGGCGACCGCACCAGGGAGCCCCAGGGTCAAAAGCAGCCATGTAAAGCTGCTCTTTGATGATGTAGCGGCTGTGGAGCAGCAGTAAGACCCATGTCAAGCAAGGGACTTGGGGCTCGGGAAGAGCTGGTACTACTGTGATTTCACACGATGTGAGCAGAACAGTCCCACCGTGCTCCACCTGCACGCTGCTGGCGGGTTTCTGGAATCCAGCAAGGTTTGACAGGGAACAGTTGCTTCATCTCAAGATGGCTTAAAATGATTGCCCTGTACCCATGGACTAAAGCTAAGAGCTACTTGAGATTTTCCAAACCAAGGGATACAAAATAAATGAATAAACACAAACAGACAACAGACCACAGAAAACCCCGGGGTTTATGCCACAGTGTTTTAACAGTTTTATGCCACTGTATTGCAGAGCCTGGGTTGACTCAGCACTGATAGATCTGCGGCTGGAAAGTTCCTGGGGAGGGGGGTGGAAGCTGGTTTTCCCAAAGTCCGACTTCTGCAGCTGATTTACCCCTCCAGCACCCACATAAAAGCCATTCTTTACCAATGCCATTGGTACAAGCATCTTTTCTCCGTGTATGTGAAGGAACTGTGGGCATTTGAGTGAGAAAAACAAGCCCCTCTCCCCGTATTGATATCGTGCTGTTGGGCAGCCCCAGCCGGCAGCAGAGCCAGCCCTGGGGCAGCATCCCCTGGCCAGGCTGGGACCCTCAGCCAGCTCAGCCTCCTGCCATTGGCATGGGTATTTCTGACTGACGTGCATCTGAACGCTGACCTCCTGAGGGATTTCAAGCACTTTTTTTTTGCCTCCTTGCTGAAAACGGCTCATTTTCAATGTCATTATATTGCTGGGTAATACTTAGAGTCAACCAAACATGTAATATGCAGGCAGGATGGTATGTAGATTGTCCTTTTCAGCCATCTTTCCCAGACATCCCAAACTCCCGTCTTCTCTACTGTGTACCTCACTATATCACTTGTGTATGTCCAGACTGAAAAATAATGTATGTTTAGTTACCTGCTGCCATTGGTTCAGTTCTTTTACACCCACATTATACAGTTTGAAAATGATTGTGGGAACACTTACTTACTCCCCCTCCTGATCCCAAGTGGCAGAATTGGGCCTTTTGTTTCATGGATCGCAGGGACTGTGTGAACGCAGTGCTAATAAAATGACAGGGAGGGGGACAGAGGAGGCAGAGAGAGATGTAGACTAAGTATTCATCAACAACAAAGTATTAATAATTGAAAATACATTACCACACGTCCCTCTGCTTTCAGGGAGAGGCATAGTGCCAGCAGCGCGTCCCCTCTCTCTGTCCGCTCCCTCCCTCCCCGCGGTGGCATCCCGTGCTCTGGCCGCAGTCAGGACACTGCTCTGGGGAGGCTTCTGCAGCCTGGCCACATAGATCACCTAACATCTTAAATCGGGACTTTTTTCCTTGGTCCTGCTGACGGTGAGAGGTTTAAGGCAGTGGGGTGTGCTGCTCATGGGCTCTTCTGCGAAGCGGCGCGAGATGCAGCCCAGCTCTTGTAAGCGAGTTCCAGCAGGAGCTGGAAGGGGAAGCTGGTAGTGTTCCCTGTAGGTCCATTTTCTGTACAGGGTCTATTTTTGGGTTTGTACATTATATGCAGCCAAGTATACTGCAGGCACCAAACAAACTGGAGGAAAAAATAAAGTTGAGATCATTCTTAGGGGAAAAAAAGAAAGAGTACTCTTCTTGGGCAGTAAAAAATAAAAGCAGTTACTGAAAATAAAACATTTACTGCAAATAAATGTGTGATCCAAATACAAAGCTCGGTGGCTGTATCAAGAGAGTGAACAGCAAATAGATGTCTTGGAAAACAGCTGCACTCCTATGCACGAGTTGTTAACAGCAGTAGTTCAGGCAGTACCACCCCTGCCCTGTCTGGAGCTCTCGGATTTACCGACCGTGATAAAGGGTAAAATAACTCATATAAGTGTTATGATGTATTGCTGCTGCAGACACCCGTAGGAAGGCCAGACTGCAAATACCCGCTGGGCACACAGCGAAGGGGCCTTTCAGGACATTACGGACCCGGGCTTAAAGCAAACCAGCCCAAAACGCGGCGTGTGGCTGAAGGAGACGGTGCTGGGGTAGGTGGGGAGGAGGGGAGCGGTGGCGATGCTCACACGCACTGAAGCGCGCCGGCTCCGCACGCCCCGGCGGGAGAGCGGCAGTGCGTGAGGTGTGCGGCACGGAGGCTGTGCAGGCCCGGGATGGGCAACGGGCCCTGGAGACCACCATTTTTCCCATTTTTTCTTAATGATTTGGTGGACTTGCTCAGTGACTAGGAAGCAATCGCACGGATGGGCTTTCCCAACCAGCTGGCAGCAGCAAACACGCTCCTCATAGCCGGCATTGCCCGCGGGATGCCAGAGAGCCACCACGTCTCCCTCCGAGGAAGCGCAGCGCACCGGCTGCTCCACGATGGGCTCTCAAGAGAATAAAATAACAGGTTCAAACGCAGCAACTATCTCACCTGCCCCCCCATAACCCTTCTTTCTCTCCCTCAGTAAATATTAAATAAAGCCGTGATGATTGGCAAGCTCACAATGAAATAGGGAATTGAAGTTGGCAGCCTCAGGTGTGGGAGGTGTAAGTTCAAATCTGTTTCCTCCGAAGTGTGGGCTGAAGGTGAATAACTAATAGCAACAAGCCCATAGGGCACAGCCCGCATCCTCTGGGACGCCAGCTTGTCTAGCTTCCTGCATGCAGCCACCCTCAACACACTCAAAATTTGTTTTTTGAAGGAGTTTTGGGAAAGGCCAGGGACGCTGAGGGCTGGTGGTGTAATTCTGACTCCGTGGGAGTCAAAGGCAAAGCATCCGCCGAGCTGGATGGAAGCAGCGTCTCACCCCTCGGCTTTTATTAATTTGTTATAAATAATATTAATTATGCCTGTAGCACAAAAAATAATTATCAAAATATTTTGCTAAACTTCTTATCAAAAAGACTGTTTACCAAAAAACACTCAACTGTATCAAAGCCTTTACAAAAACCTCTCTTAGAAATTAATAAATATGTTTGATTAGCACTTTCATGGATGCGCAGATTCTGTACAGGGAAGCATTATAGTGCATTTCATTATATATAAAAGCAATTAATGTCACAAATGAAGACTAAGCTCTGACTCAGCCTAAATAATTGTCATTATCTATCATAAGGCATGCCCAGAAAGCTTAACTCTGCAATGATATTTATGAACAATAAACTTGGCATTAACATACCAAAACAATTTGGGTATAATTCAGACTAAATAATAAATGGCAACAAAAAAAATCACTCCCATTCTTCATATTTTTTTCCTAGTGCAATCACATAGGCATTTTTCACAGTATGTTCATCACGATGAGAAGTGAAAAAAGTTACCCTGTTGAGCGCATGCTATAGATTGCACACCAGAGACCGAGCGTGCATACGTGTGCGAGTAGCTGCTCTGCCTCTGCAGCACCTTGGGGAGGTTACGCGGTTATTACCGGTGGCTGAACATCCTCCAGCTGAAGGACAGCTTTCCACGGAGGTGCAGAGTCCCAGAGCAGAGCCCATGGTCACCGCCTCTTACTCTACGTAACCTCACCGCAAGTAACCATGGCTCTGCTCTGCACAGCCTGAGCGCTCCGGGCTCCAGCCAGCTTTATACATGTGTTTTGCAGTGCCAACACAAACTCATGGGGTTTTTTTGAGGGGGGTGGGCTGGGGTGTAAATCCCACCAGCTTTCCTTGTCCAAAGTCCTTCTTACTCATGAAACGCCCTGTTATTGACAGCTACTATTTACATGACGTACATAAAACTTGTACTCTTTAATGCAAAGGGCCAGCAAACGGCATCTGTGCAGTTCACAGGTGTAATAACACACCGACAAGGACCAAAACCAGTACGGCAATACCGGTGTGTAGTCAATGGGTAATAAGACAATGGGTAATAAGTTATGAAAACAACAGAAATGCTGCACTGATGCTAAGTACAGCCAATTGTGAAATAAAGGACTCTAAATGGAGCTAAGGGCTCATTTTTTTGTTTGAAAATGTGCTGTGTGGGTGTAATACCGTGGTGTAGCTTGTGGAATTAAAAAAAAAAAAATCAACAGCCTACAACGCAACGTCTTCACCTTGTATAAGCTGTTAGAACCGTGCCTTGCTGGTCTCAGTGACTCACTTCAGAGTTTTAATGCATAGATACAGAGAGGCAGAGGTGATTAAAAAATTTTGTATTGCATTTATATTATTAAATATCAAAATTAATCCATAAATATTTTACTTCAACAAGCACAATTGTATATTAATTATTTTTCTCTATACGTGGTGGTTATCTATATATGGAGACATACAACCACAGAGAGAGCTATTAATGTACCTTATCATATAGCTTGGTATAATGCAGCTGTATGAGCAGAGGTCTGACACCGTGTGCGTGGAGAAGCCGGTCATACGGTGGCTGAACTTTGAGTTGTCCCAGTAGGGGAACTGTAACCGTACGACCTTGTCTGCACCGACCTCACCAGTGATCTGGCTGGGGAAGACACCAGTGGATGACACAAATGAAAGGGAGCATATTCCATGTAGTACTTTGATATATGAAAATATTGCCAGGCTTTTCATGCCTCCTCGATTTACTTACCTTTTCAGGCAGTGATCAAACTAGAAAGCCATTCAGGATGGATAAATCATTTAAGACCGACTCTGTGTTAACCTGAAGTAAACGAGTAGAGAACTTTGATGTTGAGGCTGTGCACGTTCAGAGGAAATTCGTCCCCGACTGCAGTCAGATGTATAAAACATCAGCCAGCTCGCCTTTAACGAACAATGAGGCTCATGAACCAGAGGCTTGGGGTTGCTACACGCACTTCGTTTGCATGTGTGAGAGTGCGCGTGAGTGCCCACACGCCCCTATGAAAGTAAAATAAGCAGGAAAATAAAAGGCTCAGGTTTTATTCTATGTTGGATCTAATGAACCACGAGCTGGGAGAAGAAATGAAAAAACCCAAACCCCACATCACTCCTCCCAGCAGCACCATCTCCGCCTTCCACCTCATTCCCCCCTTCTCCAAAAAAAAGTGAAAAACAAACCAACAAACCGTTTTTTGCCCATTCAGAAAAAAAAAATTAGGGTCTTTGAGTAAGAATCGCTGTTTGATGGTAACATACTTATTTAGCTCAATGCTCTGGAATTCCTTGTGTTTATGGGAAGTGTATGGGAAGTGTAAAGACAAAGAAAAATGTTGCAAAGCCTCTGCCTTCATTATTTGTTGGGCTGATAATTTGCTTCTTGCTAACAAAGCCTTTACTTGGGTGGAATTTCATCTTTTGTCTGCTGTAATTCATTAGGAGATCTATGAATATTAAAACAACAAGGAGAAGGCCTTGCAAACATCTCTCCACCCCCCATGCCTGCACGCATAAAGAGTCAATCAAGGTCTGACATGGAGATCTTCATCACTATGCACTGTGGCCCATGCTGCAGCTGTCAAATTTTCTTTTGATGCTGATTAACTTCATCAGTATAATTGATCAAGTTGTCTAGAGAAAATGGGAGGCTAAATGCTTTCCAAAGTAATCGTCACATTGCACCCAAAACACTGTTCCTACGCCAAAGGCAGCACACAGGTGCTGTGCTGCAATTGCAATGAGTTTCCTCTCACCTTTTGCCTAAACTTCTCCCTTTTTTCCCTCCAGCTCGCTCAACGGTTGCCTTGCAGAGTGACTTTGATTAGTTGGTCATTTAATTGTGTTCTGGTGCGCTGTTGAACTTAATATCCTTCAAAGTCATAAAGAAGACTCAACAGTTGAAGACAGCTTTGGAGACCATCAAACAGGACAGAGAGGAGGGCTTTCTCTGCGTGACTGTAACTCGGCTTTTGGGGGTTGCTGTAGATCCCAGTGCTTAAAAAGGCACTTTTTTTTTTTTCCCTGCAACCAGCTGGCAGCTCCCCCAGGACCTCTCCCGGACCCGCTCTTTGTGCACAAAGCCTGAAGTTCCTCTGTGTTGGGTTTTTGGATGTCCACGTCTGACAAAGTCATGAAATAAACTTTAGTCACAAGGGGGGAGGGGGAGGGAACAACTGAAAAAATATATTTATTGGAGTAAATAAAAAAAAGTTAACCAAAATCCTTTATTGATACATTCTTGGATAATATCACAGGATCGAGAGAATGGAAAGGAAGGGAGGAGTTTGCGGCAAAGATTGGTTTCACTAAATTGGCACATAAGCAGCAAGATTAACGAAATTACTTATTACAAACAGTATAAAACATACATGCTTTTTTAAGTCCTTATCACACTGGTCAATCATGGTGGGGCATCAACAGAGAAAAAAACCTCAAGACATGTAAAAGCCATATTCTTTCCTCCAAATATCATAAGAATTATTGAAATTATTGCAAAATAGTCATATACCTTAAATAAAATAACAAAATAGAACACAAATACAAATATCAAACATAAATTATTAACATGTACCATAAAATACATTACTGGCATGCATTCCAAATATCAAGACCTCTACTAAAACTCAGCAAAAATCCTTTCTGCTTCCTCTGCAGCCCATCGGAGTTGTGAAGGGAGAGGGGGGGGACTAACTTCGCCAGCACAGTTTTTGGTCTTTAAATTCTTTTTTTGTTTGTTTAGTTAAAAAAAAAATAACGTATATGGATTGCAGTGATACAATAGTAATCATACAAGTCATGTACATAGGTCTTTTAAATCCGTAGTTGGTGGTTTGTTTTTTTAATGTGCTAAGTCTGAGAGAATAGGCCCTCAATGAAACTGTGCATTCAAAAAAACAAACAGTGAACTCGAAACAACATGGATGGCAATATGCAAAAATCCTCACAAACTGTACAGAAAGTTCAAAAACTTGCAGTCTGGAAGTACATAGAAAGACAGAATTAGCCCCTTAAAGTCCTTGTAGCTGAATGCAGCCCGCCCCGGGGAGCCCCGTCCTCCCGTGCCGCAGCCGGCTGCGCGGCCACCGCGGCTCCCGCGGCCGGAGCAGGTCCAAGGCCACGGCCGACGGCAGCGCCGGCGACGTACTAAGCCGAGAGCGATGAAGGATATTCCAGGGAGCCGCCGTTGGGAGCGCGGGGCTCCTCTGGCGCTTTCCCGCAGCGTGGCCGTGCCCTCGCCCCCGCCGAGGCGGACGCCCCGGGGCGCGGGAGGAGGGCTGCGCCAGCGGCGGATGAAAATCCTCGCCCGTCCTCCGCCCCACGTGGCAAAACGGACTAGATCACCAGGTTGTTATAACTGACGTACTTCTTTTTTGCAGCAGGGCCTGAAAGAAAAGCGGAGAAGGGTGAGAAAGCCCTCCAGCCCAGAGCCCTGGCAGAGGGCTGGCTGCCGGTCCCGGGGCTGCGGGCACGGCCAGGGATGCTCCAGCATCTCCCGCATCCCCGTGAGCACCTTCCCCCGGGGGCAGCACACGCCTGCGGACACGGCTCCAGGCAGACGGCTATTAGCTCAGCCGAAGCGGTGTCTCCAGCTCTAGCTATTACTATAAACAAAATTACCGCTGATTGATTTTGTTATAGTCTTGCAGTCTGTATGACTTCACTGCTGAGGCACCGTAACTAGATCCCATTAAGATTTCTTTTTTTTAAAAAAAAACAGTGCCATTCTCTCCAACTTCTTAAATCCCCTGGGCTAAACTTGGCTTTTGTCATGGATAAAGTGATTCTTATTCAAGTTTTGTGACTTCTGAGAATTTTTCAATGTGGGGACGAAGGTACCAGCTTTCCTAATTATGACCTTCAAATTAAATCTGTTTGCAAACAGAAATCAATAAGACCAGTCTGTAAGTACATTGTGAGCCACGCTACACACTTCTGTCAGTAAAAATTGCAAATATTTGCATCTGAATACAAAGCAAAACATTCTACAATACTTTGGCAACACTGACAGAATAGGGACATATCAACTGGTAACATGTTCTCCATCAGGCATGTTAACAAAAACATCGCTATCTATATGCAAATTCTGTAATTAGGATGTAACTACATGTACTGGGCTTATGAGATTTTATATTAAACTGTGTTCCAGTGAATACAGAAAAGGCTTTTCCCACTTACTCATTTCTCAAAAAAAGCGCGTGTATGAAGTACGTATGCTCTTGCAGTAAAGCTTAAAATCCGATACTCTGACTAACTGAGTTGTCACGAGACCAGTTTAAGCTAATGGATATTGTCAAAAAGTTAAAATTACCGGTCCTTGCTGTTGTTATTAACTATTCTTACTCAGCATCTGTGGTTTTTTTGACTAATTTTGATTCAACAAAATACATTAACGGGAATCGTAACCAACCATGCACAGAAAAACTGAATATATAAACAAACGTGATCCTCAGTGCCTCCCCCGATAAAATATACATTTGGAAGATAAGGAAGAGAAAGGGATAAGGTTGATTTTCTGGGATTGCTGAAAACCTTCTGCTCTTTTTGCCTCCGCCACTGCCCTGCCGGGGGGGCAGAGGAGGTCTGCCATCCCTCCGGAGCATCCCCTCGCCTCGGAGACCTAATGCACCTCCCTCTGCTGCCCACAGTCCGTGCGGTATTTTCCCTTGGCACGTCCCCCAGCCAGAAAGCAGCATTAATCAGAGAGCACTATTAATTTTTCAGGTGGCCTGCTTTTCAGAAACACTTGCTTAAACAAGGACAGGCTCTCCACCAACAACTCAGAATATTTTAAGAGTATAATGCATGAGGCTGTAGTTGAATGTAAATATTTTTCATGGTGTTCACTATCTTTTTTTACTGACAAAGACACAGAAACAATGTTACTCCTAGGTATTTTCAAGACTGCCATTTAAGAACCTCCTGTGTAACTCCAGCGCTTTGCGGTATTATTCTGAAGCCCTATTCAGCTGTTTCACCATGTTCCACACGAGGGTCAGAGCTGTCTGTTCAATCAAGGACTGATCCCACAAAATGCTGATCATCTTCAGTTCCCATTACCTTCTCTTGGACACGAAGGTGTTCAGCACATGGCAGGATAAAACTCATTATCCTTCAAGGCTAGACTGCAAATATTCAATAAACTGTGGTACGCTATTAAGTGCTGAAGAGAGGTAAAAATGCAGCTGGAGAAAAAATATCACCGTGAAACAGATTGCAAAGTAATTACATGTATTATTTTGTGATATACTTCAGCTTTATCCATTACATGCTCCAATTTCAAATAGCAGCAGAGCTCCTATGACAGAGAAGGAGATTTTGATACTCTCCACTGCTGGTTCATATCATGTCAACCCCGCTAACACTTGCAGGGGTTTCACTCTAGCTTTCACCAAACCTGATAATTTTGCTTAATGAGTTTTTTCTCACAAATTCAACCACAGCAGCTCATTTCTCACGTTCAATATGACATCGAACCACCACTGCCAAATCAATTCATCCAAGAAATACTGTTGATAGCTTGGTCTTCTATAACGTCTCTGTGAGAAGATGGGCTCCACGCATCTGAGCCTGAGATGGTAAAGGTACCTTTGGCAGGGCTTTGCTTCACAAGAATAGTGTAGTTGACAAAAGCATCATCCATAATTTAGATAAAATGATCAATAAAAGCTTCATGGTCGTTTTAGGAGAGGGAAGACAATCGTCCTTTGTTCTAAAGGCTGTTAGGCCAGAGGAGATCACGTCTCGTGGTATGTAGCTGGTGCATTTCACAGCTGTGCTCCTGCACTAACTCCAGAAACCTGGAGCTCAGCTCATATAGAACTTCCAGAAGCGCTCCAGCCTTGATATGAAGACTTCAGGAGAGAGACAGTCTACCTTGACAAGGAATCTCTCCTAAGTCTCAGCTTATCATTATTATTGGCAATTAGCAGCAGGTATGGATTTGATTTCCCTCAATGAAATTAATTTACATGAAAATGGGGAATGCTAATGAAACATCAGCATTACCAGAATTCACCACGCTTTAATCCACAATACATGAGCATTCCCTGTTCTTTAAATGCAAAATAGATACAGATCTCATATGCTCCGTTGCTGTTAGTGTTAATGGATGACGGCTTTCCAACAGTGAAAACAGATTGTCCTCTTGCAAATAACATATACATGTTAATTAATATACATACAATTATGTCAACCTCAGCTGGCCACTGACTGAGAGGAGTTGGAGGTGAGCCAATAGCTGTGGTATGCAGAATGTGAAATGTGGGACTGAAACACACGGACCGACCGCCTCCCTCTGTCTTGAGGTCAGAGCAAAGGAAGAAGCAAACCAACCACGGGAGAAACGCGGGCTGCTAGCTATTTTCAAGCATGAGATACTGTGTAGAAAGGAAACATCCTGGATATTGACTGCCTGCATATTTGCAAATAAATGTGCTCGAGGCATTTGCATCGTATAACTTGTTTGAAAAAAAGGGAACATTTCTCTTTAAAAAGGCTCCATATCGCTACTAATGACAAGTGCCCTTTTCTGCTAATTACTGGTGAAGAGCAACAACGTTAATAGGAGAAGAAATTAGCATGAGGAATACCTGAGGAATACAATCTCATATATACAGACAGGACCACTGTACTGGAAGCAGTCTCCAGGTTCAGTCCAGCCATAGGCAACGCAGCGCACGCACTCACCAAGCGGAGCGCACAAGGGCTTCTTCAGCTCTCGTTAGAGTTTTGCCTTAACTTTGCTTGAAAAGAAAATGGTTTTGTCCACTTTATGGTGGAATCTGGCCTAGGCTGTCACACTTCAAAAAGGTTAAAAAGATCTGCTGCAGGGATGCACAGAGCGATGGAAGTGTCCGCGCGCGTTACTGCTGACACACGGTGCTGGAGAGAAGGAAGGTGCCACTCACATCTCCCTCGTGCTGCTGATGTTGCGTTAGTCTTCTGGTTTTCGGAGCATTACGCTTACTCTCAATTCAAAAGTAATCAGGAAATTTGAAAAAGCAGGAAGGCAAGAGCGATGCCTTCCAAGAAGAGCCGAGACAGGACAGGGGCTGATTTCTGGCAGCTGGAGGGACGGGAGCACAGGGACGGCGCCTCCCTCCTCACAAACCCCAGACACTCCATAGCATGGGGTGAATTTTAAGGATGTGACTGCATACAACATACTGACAACCAACACTTCCACACGGGCTACGAGTTGTCCCCTTGGTTAAGTACTGTACTTTACCCCGTTCTCCATGAAGGCGTCCCACCCACCTCCCTCGCGAGCATCCATTCCTGGAGGCCGGCACAGAGCCGCGAGCAGCACAGCCCCGCAGGAAGGATGCGCTCATCCTCATTGTAAGGTACGGAAATGAAGACAGCCTGTAGATCTGCACGTGGAAAGTAAACATTTCTTTAAAGCACAACAATCAATTAAAACCCTTTCCTTTTCAGCTATTACCTGACCTGCCCGACAGGCTGTTGGGGGTGGGGGGGGTTGGGGGGGAGATGACAGTGACAGCCTACAGCCATCCGCTGCCAGAAGTGAGTAACAGGATTGGAAATAACTGCATGTCTGTGCCAGCAACATATTAAAAACAAATACACAGAAGCAAAAATCCTCTTTGGATATATAAGTTTCATCACTTGACTGGTTTTCATTATCTTGAGCACGGGCCACAAAGGAAGAAGCTCCCACAGCACCCAAAAGCGAGGCAGATCTGTCAATACTTGCTCAGAGTGAGATTTAATCACTTTCGCTTCAATTTTATGCACATTTGTAACCTCTTCCGTGCTTAAAGAGAAAAGATTTACAGTGCAAAAGATGAATTTTATTACAGCCCACAGGCATCTCAAGCTATCAAATGTATGAAACATGATCTCAGTGTTTCCAGCACTGAGCAAGAACTGACATCGTGATGGCTACGAGCCTGGAACTGCTGCTCCCATTGCCTTTGCAGTCACCGTGGCAGATTATGCTCACCTCCTCTTTTTCATTTTCTTAATTCTTGCTTAGAAACCTGTATCATCCGTGCCAGGCGAAGCAGGGGCTGATTATTAAATCCTGCTTCCAGTCCATCTAAAAGGGAAATGGATGCGCGGGGCTCCTCCTCCGGCTCCGTGCCTGAAAGACAGAGCTATCCACATGCTCTGCCGCCTTTAAATTGGGGAATAGATATGAGAGAGATGAAAGCAACAGTCCTAAATGATTCTACATGCTTGCTCAAAACCCGACAAATGGAATGAAGCTTGGAGAAAATAATATAATTTTAAATTTAGTATCTAAATGTAAATAGATGGTTATATCACATTTTCACATCTCTCCTGTTGTGCTCCCTACCGTAGTGTATTGGCAACTTATCTAGTATATAAATGCCTGCCGTTGTATGAAAAAATATTTCATTTTATTGCATGTGTCGGCGGGTAGTTGCTGGTATCTGAGCTGCAGCCTGAACTGCATGACTTTTATGCAGATTAGCACACAGAACCTCAGGTTTCAATAATAGAATAGGAATATATTAAATTACAAATATAACACGAGTAAAAAGTGTGTTCCTCCATAATTGCTTTACAGCCTTCTCTTCTCATAAATTATATCATCTTTAGCTGTCATATTTCCTTGCCACTCTCGGTAAAGCAGCAACAATTAGCGCCTCAGCGCTGAGGACGGCCATAAATAGCAGCGGTGTTCCAGTCGCCCGAGAGGTTTCTCAGCGGATCACAAATGACAACAGGGAGGGAGAAGTTGCTAAAGAGATTGCTTCTCTTTCCTGATTACTAATTTATCCAGTAGGTAAGTGGCCTGATGGCAAGCTGCTGACAGGTTCGGAGGGGACAGCCGCCGGTCTATGCTGTCCCACCACAGCAGGGGCAGGGCCGTAACTCGGTGCCATCCCCCGGGTTCTCCGGCTCCTCACGGGACACCCATCACCATCCACACGTTCAGGTCCCACTGTGTTTGACACACCAGTCAGGGGACACCGTCCTGCCCATGTGATGAACACTGTAGGAACAGTTTCTTTCTATTTGTGTAGTCTTATCAAACCTGAGTCAACAAAAGTACAGCAGTGAGTACAGCTTAGCCTCCAAGATGAACAATACTCACACTGAAGCACTGACTGAGGAATGAACAACCCAAATAAACTCCTCTGACCGTCCCTACGCCCCTTCTGATGGGCAGAGCCCTCTCGATTCTCCAGGTGGGATAACTGGGATCATTGTCCCCAGCAACTACTGAAGAAGCCGGCGGAGGGAGAGCCGGAAAGAGTCCATTATGGAGAACGCCATACCAAGAGGCAAGGGCTGCTTACAAGGAGTACACTCACTTTGGAAATTAACAGGAAAACAATTATGTAATAGAATTGTATAGAACTATACAGTCATCACTCTTGTGACACGCTGTGTATTATGGCATGTATTACTAATACGCTGCTTGTAAGCTCCATGAAATGCTAGAAAAACCAAACCCAGAATGAAAGTGGGTGGTGGCAGTTATATTTTAAGTTTGTCTTTTCCTTACCTTTTTTTTTTAAGATACATTTCAAATTCCTTAATAAGATTTCATCCCTCTGCTTCGCTCTTGTAAATTGCTTTGCTTTCTTAGTTTCGTCCAGTCCTGAGAGTGATGTCACCACAGAATCCCGATAGGCATAAGGGCAATAACTGTATTTCCAGACGACCACCAGCCCACGGCACGGATCCTCTCTGATGAGGGGTCATCCAGAAGAAACTCAAGCCACCTGGAAACGCCACCCTGTCGCAATCTCTTTGTGAGAGATGCAAATGTTTGTCTTTATAAAAAATAACTTTTCTCTAATTCGGTTGGGTATCGTACATCGTTAATGCCACTGATTTCATACCCCCCTTTTGCAGCTGCCTCAGCCCTCTCACCTGCCCTGTCCCATCAGTAGTTTCACCTAACCAACACTTAGGGAATGTGGGTTCAGGTTTTGGAGCAGGATGTTCTGCAGCAAAACCACATGGAATGAGGGAGAGAGGCCCGAGGCTGGTTAATTCTCTAGAAACGCCAGAACCCGTGAACAGCGTAATTAATTCACCAAACGTCCCCAAAGAGCGGTAGAGGAGGATGGAGGCCATGGGGGGAGGTAGCGGCGTCAGGACGGTACAGCACGGGCTTGCAACGGCAGAAAACAAACCCCAGTTCCCATTTTAGCTTCACCAGCTCCAAAACCAAATGTGATTTTCAAGTGTGACAATTGGTACATTTTGTGTGAATTGGTATCCGAGGCACAAGACCCTAAATTGTCACTGCAAATAGGATCAAATTAAGCAGCCCCAGACATGGAACATAAAGCTGAGAAGGAACTAAAATGGCGTAAAAAGAGAACGGGGCCGCGTTGCTTAGCAACCACCACCTTTTCGGGTGGATTATGCGAGTCCGGACACATTTGCACCGTTGACAGTCGTTGGCTGTAATGTAAAGGAGCTTTTCCGTCTCTCTGTGTGACACGTTCAGTTTGGTGCGGTGGTGGTGAGGACCACGGGGCCGTGTCAGGCGAGCACCAGCCGGAGCGTGACCAGCATCCCACTCATGGCCGGGATGACCTGCTCCAGTGCCGATCTGCTCCAGAGCTGGGTTTGCAAGAGGTCTGAGGCTGCTTCATTGCGATTTCTGATTCGTACTGGTACAACTAGTGCAGCTCATGCCATTAGGTGATTCCCCTCTGGAGAAAAGTCACAAGGAAGGCTGAAAGCTGTGGAAGGCTTAGTCATCCTCTTCATCCACCACCGATTCGTTCTCCAACAGGTTTAGGTAACAGCAGACCAAAACCTCAACGCACGTGGCATTGGTTGTTCCAAAACCTCAGTCTGGGCTTGCAGGGTTGTTCCTGAAGGAATCAAGTAAGGTTTGTGTATCTCTGCTCTCAGCTATGGGTGGAGGAGTTCAATTTAAAAGCTCATCATTCACAGAGACTCTATTTTCTTAATTTACTTTGCTAATGAGCAGACACTTTCCTGGATGGAAGTGCCGCAGCTGTCTGCAGGGCTGCCAAAGCCATCGTCCAGCCTCTTGGAGTGCCACCAATTCTCCAAGTTCCCCCATCGCTAAGCTGTGACCGCTGTCCCACCGCAAATACCTGTGAGAAGCCCTCTGCGAGTGTGAGATAGCACCGCCCGTGCTCAGGGCCAGCTCCATCCCTTTTGCAGAGGCAGTAAGGGGAGTTACACAATCCACAATTGCACTGTGGCCCTCAGTTCAATTAAAGTAACTGCTGGAGCTTAATTATGGCTGCGCTTGTCTAAACTGAGGCTGTGTTCCAATGGCCTTTGGTAGAGCAGCCCCATGTCTGCCCTTCCCTGCTCTGTCCCTGTGCACGTGATGGCACAGAGATGGCACATCTTACTCTGGACGTTGGAGCTCTTATAGCAAAAACCTTCTCTTGGGGAGGAAGGAGGCATTCACAACTGTACTGCTTCACTATGGAAAATAAAAGAGATCTGTTGCAAAATGAAAAAATAATTTTAAAAAGCTGCAGCTTGCCTGGAGTACAACAAAGCCAGACCTGATCCAGCAGCTCTTCCACACCACAGCCTCTCCTTCCCCACCGTTGATGGTCCGCTTCCTTACAGTCCGCTACGATCCTCCTGGGGAGATAACTTTAAAATCTACTGGCACGCTGAACTGATGTTTGCCTTTGCCGCTTGAGTGGACAGATGTGGACTCCCACCCCGGGGAGAGGAGGACGTTCTCAGCTCTGACGGGCAGTTCCCAGAGCAGCTGCTCCCATTTGGGGGGTTGCCTTCTTTAAGAACGTAGAGATTTTTTTTTAGTGCTAATCTCTTCTTGAGTTTTATTCATTTAAACTGAAGTGCTGTAGGTTGCCTGGCGATGCCCACCAAAATAATAAAATGCCCCAGGTGTCAGGAATAGCTGTGAAATTCTTCCAAAGGTGATTAGAATATTTTCCTTCAGATGTTCCTTGAAAGATGAGTTTGGTATCAAAGAATTTCCAGTGCCATTATGATATTTGTTTTGGCTTTGCTGAGATTCATTAGATCGGCTGAAGAGTTTAAAGGATACTGAAAGATATGGGCAAACTGCAGCCTGAATCATTCCCCCCAGCCACGTCTGTGCCCCCCGCAGCGAGGAGTCAGCTCTCTCCGCAGCGGGCTCTGGGTGCGCACGAGGTGTTCCTGCTATTTAACACCGATGGCCTTAGCTGGGACATTCCTGCCAGCAGGGAGGAAGAAAAAACATCTCTCTAGTCAAGAAGATTAAAGCCTCGCAAATATATATATAAAGCAAACAGCTCACTAAAATAAATAAATAAATAAGTAAATCATGGAGTAAGGTTTCAGAAGCCAAACTCTTCAAACTAATTAAGGACAGCTGGTAGGTGAATATGAATAATAAAAAATCCCGCAGATTTTAACTGGAAAAAACTCTAAACAACCAGGCTCATTGGATAAATGTAGAACAAATAATGTGGCTGGTTTTAAAAATTATAAATATATATATTCAGGGCTTTAAAAATTATAAATACATATTCAGATATTTTCTTCACAATTCTCACAATATGACCATTTCCTTTTCGGATTCTATGCATTTAGAAATTTTGCACCAAAATGCAATTAAATTTGCAGAGCCCGATTTGCTGCCGAGGCCGGGCTGACCCGTGCCATGCAAAGAGAGAAACCAGCAGCTCATCGTGCCCCTGCGACCCGCTGTCCCCGTGCAAACGGGAAGGAACAGTATTGCCAGCGCTGGCGTTGGCGGAGCTGCCCCAGCCGAGCAGCTGGGGGGGGCCACCCTTCGCCTGACTCTCTTGGGCCCACATTGGGTCAATAACGTGACATTCTGGTCAATGTCTTAACCCACAGAAACTGCTGAACCTGAAATCACACCAACTGTCTGCCAAAGATCCATTCCCGCATCGTGCCGTATGTCCTTTGAGAGCGTTGTGTCTGTATGCCACCTGCAAAGCGCAGGCTGTGCCCGCCCTGCGTGATGCCCTGAGCCGCGGGAATGCACCAGAACCTTCTGGCAAGTCCACGCTGGGCACCGATCCCACCGCAAGCCCAGGAGAACAACTTAGAATCATAGAATCGTCTAGGTTGGAAGAGACCCTTGGGATCATCGAGTCCCACCATCTACCCTACTCTACAATGTNGTTGTAATTCACCCGCCACTGGTAGGAAGACACCCATGCACGGGATTTAACGCTGCAGAGCTCATCTGGTGGAATGGGAAGTGGTGAAGAAAATCCCAGAGCTGGATGAAACCACCACAAGTCAAGTTGGGCCATATGGACAAATTCTTACCTCACGTAGACACATAATGTAGTGCTTAAGGTTAGAAGCCTAACGAGCTGTCACAAAAATGTCAACTGCTGCGAAAGAAGAAACCAAAGCAGCCTCCCCCACATGTGCACACACACTAATTTCGGAAGACAAGGCCAGATCCTCCATTGGCTCAAATCTGCTAACGCGTAGACGGTGGCTGGAAGCCAGACGTCCACCCAATCTATCTAGTTACATCACCAAGTGCCACTCACATGTCTTTGCTTCCAGTCTGCAAACCGCTGATAATGTTTATAAGCTGCTGCGTCAGAGGGAGATGGCANATTTGACTATACCCTGAGACGGATGGAGGACGGGCAGAATGATCCCACCATTACTTGGAAAGCAAAAGCAAGTTGTCGGTGGTGGCTTTTTAAAGCACTCCACAGTTGTAATTCACCCGCCACTGGTAGGAAGACACCCATGCACGGGATTTAACGCTGCAGAGCTCATCTGGTGGAATGGGAAGTGGTGAAGAAAATCCCAGAGCTGGATGAAACCACCACAAGTCAAGTTGGGCCATATGGACAAATTCTTACCTCACGTAGACACATAATGTAGTGCTTAAGGTTAGAAGCCTAACAAGCTGTCACAAAAATGTCAACTGCTGCGAAAGAAGAAACCAAAGCAGCCTCCCCCACATGTGCACACACACTAATTTTGGAAGACAAGGCCAGATTCTCCATTGGCTCAACTCTGCTAACGCGAAGACGGTGGCTGGAAGCCAGACGTCCACCCAATCTATCTAGTTACATCACCAAGTGCCACTCACATGTCTTTGCTTCCAGTCTGCAAACCGCTGATAATGTTTATAAGCTGCTGCGTCAGAGGGAGATGGCAAGGTGAACACCAGCGCCTGGAAATCTCGATTAATGCCAAGAGAGCACCATCAGAAAAACAGCCCACGCAATCTGGCACCTCGGCGCTGCTTCGTATCCATGTGATAACCTGGATTCACCCCATTCACCTCTGTTGCGTTCAGAATGCAATTAATAACAAAACGATTACTTCACATTATTAGAATAATTATGTTTATGCATATGCATGCAAATGTATTGTTCAGAGTGGGGTTGGGCAAATGCTGCCGGTGTATTTCTATCTAAAAAGCATTCACTCCTCCGTCACTTTACACAGCTCCCACTTCTAAATTCCTCATATTCTAACCAGGGCTACATTTTACCTTGAGGGCTTTCTTATTATTACCCCTTTTAGAAACGGATATTTACCCTGTCTGTCACGCAGCCCCTAAGCAAACGCAGACTGCACAGCTACTCAAGTGAATGATGCAGCTACACTTGAAGTGAGCCTTGAACCCAGGGGACCGGCAAAACATCGTACAGAGCAGTGCCAGGGCCATAAGTAACAATTACAAATATTCAATATAACGGGTTCTTCTAACGCGGATTGCTTTGAAGTTCCCGGAAGGATTTAATAGGAAGCAAGAGTACGACCTTGCCAGTTCCCCAGAGCACATTGGGATTTGAAGTAGGTTTTTCTTTAAACAAAAGTCCATTTTAGCTTATAAAGCTTTCAAGTAGTAGCTGCTATCAGAGGTGTATTTTTTTTAATTAATCAGGTTTTTTTATGATGCATTTTTTGTGAGAACAGAGAATGTATCCGATAGGAAGAATATGAAAAGCAGTTCTGGGGTGAGATAATGGCATAAAGATAGAAATCAGTTCAGGTCAAAGTGGCAACGACACGACATTCTTATAGCCTAAGACAGCTTGTTAGGGTTTGAGCACACAAAGTATGTGCTTGCTTGGTCATTCTGTGAATGTACTGGATTGAGACCAATCTGCTATTTAACTTTTATCTGGATAGGGATGAAGAACCTGTAAGCTCAGGCAACGCAGGGAAAGTGATTGTATTAGACAGATGCTTGCGCTACAGTACAGAGCTAGAAAATTCTGATTTCATTTCGAGTAGAATAATACCCATTAATTTAAGTGAAGCAGGCTTTCCCGCAACGAATCCCAGAAAGGACGGGAAGCTTATCATACCGATCACCCTAAAACCCACAAAATGATGTAAAGATTATTCTGCAAAGTCAGTATGCACCATTGCACATGGCACTTACCTCTTCAGGAAAAGAAAAGAAGAATGAATTGCTTATTTGAAAGCTGGGCACATTTTCATATCGTGTACTAGATAAATAATGAACTCTAGTTCATGTGCTGACTTCAAATCCACACTTTTCTAGTACAAGGGGAAAGAAACACAGCTGGATGTGGTGGGAAGTTTTGCCTAATGGCACGGGGTAACCGTTACACTTCTCTAACGTTGCTCTGCAGACAGCAAATTTAAGCTCTTTGTAGTGACAAGTACGGAAAAATCCTATAGAATGTAGCACAGGACATACACTTTCCATTTTTAAGATGGTGTAACGGTGGACTCCCCAGTTAAGCTCCAGCTCTCCAGCCAGGGCTGGTATGGCACTCCGATGGCACTCTGTGGCTCAAACCCCACTGCCGCTGGAGCCGAGGGCAGAGCGCCTGCTGAGGGCAGCAGAGCTGGTACTGCTTGCCATAAAAATCTACAGTATAGGATAAAATAATGTGGAAAGCTACTGGTTTCTTACGATGCTTCTGTAGCACTTTTCCACTTGGGCACCGAGAGCACTTCTGTGTTTCTTGTGGTTTTCGAGCACTCTGCTGCAAGGCACCGTGTGCCCCAGGGCCCTTCTGCCCCGCGGACAGCCCACAGCCGGGATGTCCGGGGCCAGGCACCATCCCTGGGCAAAACACATCACCCGGGAACCGTTACCAAAATAAAACAGCCTCTGAGAGGAGACACACCTATGGTAAGGGCAAAACTGAGTGTCGGAGGAAACTCACTCCTCTGAATAATATCGTAAAGATATGTACCTGTATTAATTCTTACAAACTCTAAAGATGGGGTAGGTGATACATGTTCCCTCTTTGCAACGGCGAGATATGGCATTCAGCATTTGCGAATATTTACCAATGAAAGCGATAGTTCTCTGTAAACAAACAAAAAGCATGTCATTCATTTCCCTGCCTCTGAACTGCTTATGCTGATAACTCTGTCAGCATCAATAAACTCCTTTTGTTGAGCTGGAAAGATGATCTCAAGTACCTGCGGTGACAGACACTGCTCTCAGCCTCCTCAGGACTGGGCTGGAAGATAATCTTTATCAGCCACCCCTTTGACTATTTTGCAAGGTATTATTAAGGTAGTTGCCTTCAGAGACAAATTCCGAGGTTGTTGTCAATATTACTTTTCCCATCTGAGCAAATAAAAGAAAATGTGACTTTGAGTCAAAGAACAGAGCCAGACACATACTGTTTAGGGCCTGAAAAATCATCGTGGTTTTGCCTGCAAAATAACTGTAAGATTGAGACTTTGAGTCGAGTAATAAGATTGCAATAGCAAAGGATTAGTTTTACCTCCTAAATAAAAGCTAAAATCAACGAAGCACTGCACTGTTGAAGAACATCAATCCTGAGCATGTTTGGCTGCCTCCTCCTATCTCCCACTTGTCTGCTTCGCAGATAAAAACTTCTGGGTCAGGTGAAGTTTGAAAGTATCTGCAACGCTGGGATCAAAGAATAAACAGCAGAAAGTCTTATCAATGCTTCCAGCAAATGAAAGATTGCAGAGAGGCTTAAAGAAGCCCCGGCAGGAGGAAGAGCCATGGAGACGTGGTTCGGGGATGAGGCTGGGGGGCAGAAATCCCCGCTGGGATGGGATGGTGGGATGGGGGGCGGGCAGGGAGCGCTGGTTCCCAGCAGAGTCGCCGTACCAACCCTTGCAGCTCCTCAGGCAGGAGCCCCACCAACACCACCAGCCCCATCGCGTAGCTGGAAGAGGGCACAGGATCGAAGGAAATGTGTTTCCAAATCTTTATGAGACGATGGCAGGGGAGAAACACAGCCAATTCATATTACTCCTTAATTGGAGCCGACAGTACAGAAAACATACCAATTTAAACTACATTTAAAATGTTTCCGTTTGAATGCTGTGGACTGGAAAGATAACAAATAGTAGCAAATTATTTTCACCTGCTTAAAACAAAGCAATTAATAGTACTTTGGTTATCTTACCTGGAAAGCCAAGCTCTGTTGAGAGCTGTTAAAGCCAAGTGTGAAAACAGTTTGCATGAAACATAATTAAAATTATGACCTGAGTGATCTTCTAAAACATCCCAAAGGAGTCCTGAAGTCAGAGCTATAAGAAAACGATTCCACTCTACCTCTTGCCTTTGTTCCTGAACTGGCTCCCAAATGTCCTCCACCACCTCGCGCCACTGCCCCTTCCACTTCTGGCACCTGCAGCAAGTTTGCTGATGACACCAAGCTGTGTGGAGCAGTTGACACGCTGGAGGGAAGGGATGCCATCCAGAGGGACTTGGACAGGCTGGAGAGGTGGGCCTGTGCCAACCTCATGAAGTTCAACCAGGCCAAGTGCAAGGTCCTCCATGTGGGCCAGGGCAATCCCAAGCACAAATCCAGGCTGGGCAGGGAATGGCTGGAGAGCAGCCCTGAGGAGAAGGGCTTGGGGGTGTTGGTGGATGAGGAGCTCAACATGAGCCGGCAACGTGCGCTGGCAGCCCAGAAAGCCACCGGCATCCCGGGCTGCATCCCCAGCAGGGTGGCCAGCAGGGCGAGGGAGGGGATTGTGCCACTCTGCTGCGCTCTGGGGAGACCCCCCTGCAGTGCTGCCTCCAGCTCGGGGGGTCCCAACAGCAGAAGGACACGGAGCTGTTGGAGCGGGGACAGAGGAGGCCCCAGAGATGCTGCGAGGGCTGGAGCCCCTCTGCGGGGAGGACAGGCTGAGAGAGTTGGGGGGGTTCAGCCTGGAGAAGAGAAGGCTCCGGGGAGACCTTAAAGCCCCTTCCAGTGCCTAAAGGGGCTCCAGAAAAGCTGGGGAGGGACTCGTGATCGGGGAGGGGAGTGATGGGATGAGGGAGAACGGTTTTAAACTGGAAGAGGGGAGATTTAGATGAGATAAGAGGAAGAAATTCTTGACTGTGAGGGTGGTGATCCCCTGGCGCAGGTTGC
Organism: Anarhynchus alexandrinus; assembly: GCA_008711295.1. Taxonomy (NCBI): domain Eukaryota; kingdom Metazoa; phylum Chordata; class Aves; order Charadriiformes; family Charadriidae; genus Anarhynchus; species Anarhynchus alexandrinus. The sequence continues at coordinate 601,262 of VUYV01000354.1, read as the reverse complement.
CCCGAGAAGCTGTGGCTGCCCCATCCCTGGAGGTGTTCAAGGCCAGGTTGGACAGGGCTTGGAGCAACCTGGTCTGGTGGGAGATGTCCCTGCCCATGGCAGGGGGGTGGCACTGGATGATCTTTAAGGTCCCTTCCAACCCAAACCATTCTATGATTCTATGACTGTGCCGCTGCCGCCTGCCTCGTGCCCTCCTCTGCTGCTGCCACCCCTCCCTGCCCCTCGCATGCCGGGTGCTCTGCTGCTGCCTTCCTCTGCCCAGCACTGGGGTGATGCTTTCCAGCTGGGTGCACATCTCTCCATCGTTTGTCCTGGACTCCTGCAGTGCACCATTCCCTTCTCTCTCGTTATTGAGGACCAATACAAGAAAAACCCACCCAAACCCATTTCTGACACTGCCCGAACAGTGCTCGTCTTCAGTCAGACCCTGTCCCAGCAATACCCCGGCACTTCTCTGTGCAAACCCCTGCAGATATACAAGTAAATACGTGGTTATAAAGTAATCACACAAGTAATCATTTTCTTACTTACACCCACATTCAGTAAATACAGCTCTACAGGTCTACCTAGTTTATCCATTCAGTGATCAAAGAATTGAAAATCTTTTTCTAATTAATCATTGTACTTAATCAAAAATTCAAGAAAACTAAAATTCTGTGCAGTTGCCAAAGAACAGGAACACAGAATTGAACAGCCATTGTTTTTTTCTTTTTTTTTTCCCAACTGCATTCAGTTATGGATTTCATACTGAGTTAGATTACAAAGTTATTTTCTGTTTACTCATTTAATGAATTACAAGCAATTCCATTATTTACTCTGGTTATTTCCATTTTTTTTTCCTACAAACCAGCGTATTACCCTCCAAACCGCCCCCTGACTGCAGTACCTATGTCTCTGTGCAGTGCCAAACCAAAAGCCTTGTTAGAACCCGGGCTCGAACAAATCAGCCCATTTGAACTCAGCAACGCAGGCGCTCATAGAGTCAGAACCAGATTCGTATTGCTCACAATTTGCAAACACATACTGCTTTTCAACAGAAAACTGAAACCAAGAGGACACCTGGAGAGAAAACTTTTGCAGAATCTATATTTTGTTTAAGTCAGTCTCCCAGTCAATAAAGTGCCCGTTCATGCCATCAGTCACATTTCTGAGCAAACCCCAGCTCTGCTCCTGACGTGCACGACAAGGGAACCAGGCAACAGGGAGAAAAACAACACCTCGCCAAAGGACTGTTAGTCTGAAGCTATCACTGGATGTGAATGACAAGGTTACACTGAATAAAACCTCCCTGTGTTAGAGAAACAGGTCATAGTTCTATTTTAAATAACAATAAGTGTCATATTTATTGCTTCATTTGTTCTTTCCAGGAAAACATAACGACAGAAAAGACCGAACAAACACTTCACCATCCCGTGGGTAGCTGGTTCTGACCCCGTACATCCTCTCCTCTGAAGAGATGAATTTCCCTTGAAAAACACCGGATACAAAGCTGTATTTTGTACAGTATTTTATGGAGACTTTTCACATACCCAAGCACATCGCGGTTGCTCGGGGCAGTGACTATGTCCTCTGTGAAGCACGCTGTACACTGGTGCCCAACCCATGACAGGTTCCTTCTGTACTTACACTGCACCAAAACCTCCTTCCTGGGTTGTCTCCATGTCTCTGCGTCAGCACAATCCAAGAAGAAACTGGTGCCAAAACTTTTGTCAGGTCATTTCCTTAGGAAACCACATTGCGTCCCGCTATATAAAGCGCAGGGCCTGGTGGGGACTTTGGTTGGCTCCTCTACTCTCCAGGTGCCCCGGTACCCCAGGCGATGCCCCGCTGGCTGCATGGGACCACCAGCGTGGGGTGGCTTTGCTTGCAAGACCTGGACTCTGTTACCTCTACCTCCAGAGATGGGTCTGTAGAGCTCCAGCCCTGTGAAGCTGCTGGCAAGATGAACACCGTATAAATGGGCATGTGTGCAGGACGGGGACATTTGGCTACGGGTCATGTCTGGTGAGATCCACCACTGGGAGGATGACACTGCCTTACTGCCCCAAAGGAGAAAAGCCTTGTATGAGGAAGTCCAAAAGGCAGGGGTGGCCGCCCAGGGGTCATCAGAGATCAGTAAAGATATTCTTTCAACATCAGACTCTGATGCACATTTAAATAAAAAACATTTTAAACTGTATTCCTCTAACGCATTATAATTTGGCACACCAGCTTAAACCAGAAGAATAATACCACATTAAACTGCGGGTCTCTTGGCATTAAAATGATGCGCAGGCTCCCAGTTCTCCCACGGAGAATGCGTGTGCGTGTGTGTTAGTCTAATCGGATATTTGGGGGATGTTTGCCCTGGAGAGCAAACGAGGACACGTGGACGTGCCCAGCAATTGTCCCTCTCCCGTGGGAAGCCTGAATTACTTCAGTACGGAGTAAATGCAGTGCCGTACCACTGCCGGGGCGCAGCTCCCCACCCGAAAGGAAGAACGTCCCCTCCTGCTCTCCAGGCCAGCCTGCTTCAACTAGTTGGCGAAGAGTCGCAAGTAACAAACATCTTAACAGAACATCAAGAATGTTCATGAAGTGCAAAGAGGCTAAATTCACTGGAAAATTTATTCATGGTATATAATTCTGTAATACAGCGTCTAACAAAATTACATTCTGAGCTGCATGGTTAACCAGTACAATTTTGCTGCAATCAACATGTAATTTTTTTTTGCAGAAAGTCTTGATTTCAAATATCCTGGAAATGTTAAACAGCCGATATTAATATGAGTACAGATTTAATATAAGGCTCTTTATTCCACAGACATGATAAGCATCATGACAAGTGGTGTAACTATGGCAATTATATTTTTTTTTCTTTCTCTTTCCACCGAACAGCAAGAACAGACATCTCAATAGATGCAGTGCCAGACTCTTCTCCCAAGTAAGACTTGGTGCTCTGGGTTACAGAGCAGTAACTAAGCCAAATATCAGATCCCAGGACTGGAATGCCTTTCTTTCCTGTCATGTGTGTCCATTGTGTTTCATGGGCATTTACATGTATTTAGCCATTACCCTAACTCCCTTCCTTTCTTTGCACTATGGCTAGAAAATAAAAACACGGCTTTGTTCCTTACTGTCAGATGGAGATCAAAACCAACAAGCTCAGCCCAAAGGCAAAACACCTATTTTCATGACCAAAAGGACGCTCTCCTCTAACGTGTCACCGTACGTCACTGAAGGAGATGCACACATTTCCTCTCCTGAAGCCAATACAGAGAAAAACCCCAGTGATGTTTTCCAGAGGCGCTGGGCGTGAAAGTGGTGCCTATTTGCAACAAGAGACAAACACTGAGAAAGACCGATTTCTTACGTGTCATTTTTTTGATTTGCTGCTGCTTACTGGCCCCAAAAAACCAACCCAAGCCAGGCCCCTGCTGCACAAATATATTCTCTGTTTGCTATCTGTGTCAACATAAAATAATATCTATCTCATTTTACAGTATTATTTTATGTCAGTGGCAAATGAATGCTCAGCTGTGCCTCACGCTCGTTTTACTCACACGCTCCTTCAGTTCATCAGCACTGTCATTTCCGAGCGCTACACCGACATTTTCTATGGGTTTCTTTTCCACAAGGTGACAAAATATATCAAGGCTTGGGTAAAATCACCAAAGATACACAACCGCAGGCAGGAACGGGCTTGTGTAACGTCGCGACACCCGCGCCCGTGTATTGCAAACGGAATACCTCGACCAGAGCCACGACAGCTCTCCTGTAAACGTGGGGTTACCGACGGGCAGTTGCTGGGGTGTGTTTGATTTTGTGACTGCCACCGCTCTTTTCTAACCCTCAGCCCCCCTCAGCACACCGCGATTTTGTACCAACCGAAGGGTTTTTTTCTATTCTTTTCTATACAGTCTTTGAACAGTTTTCTTTATGCACACAGAGAACTGCATGGATTCATGTCTTTATTTTGAGAACTTAATTTACCCGTAATATTGCTTATTTTCAGCTTTCCTGGCCTTTTTACTCCATTATTACTATGATTAGCTTTTTGAACCTGCTTACCAAATTTTCAATAGGTTTGTGAACAAATACTCTTTCAGCTATCCCAGTGCCACTGGCTCTGCCTGCTGGTGGAAACCCTTTGTACCTGCTGGCCTGAGAGCTCTTCCACTAAAGACTGGACTCCAACGATCACAAAGATCATTCATCTCAGAAAAATAAACAAAAGAAAAAAAAAATCTTTTGTGCTGAGTAAAAACGCTGCAGCAAAGTCACCAGGTCTAACACAGAACTGCAATCCCAACAGGCAAATCCAAGAGGAATGGGCTCCGCTCGTTCCCAGTGAGCCACAGTTCCCTTTTTCTGCAGGGAAAAGGCGAAAGGGAGCCCTCCCCCATCAGATCTGCCGGTGGGGGTTTTGTTGACAACTTCTCTGCCACATATGTTCAATCCTGTTTCTTCAGTGGCAGCTATGAATAGACCTCCCTTAGACCTGAGGGGAAAAAAATTGAAGTCACTCATTTAATACAGGTTTTGCACCTAACCTTATCGTCTATACAGATTGCATCACAGATGTAAGCTACTCACTTCTAAACCAGATGTTAGATGTCCTTAAAATAATTCATTTCGCTGTCCTTCGCTCCCAGCAGTATGCGACAGCTGATCGTGCTGATGGCTGTGAAACCATTGCATGGGAACCGAAGCAGAGCTTCTTCAAAGATGTTTTAATTCAGCACAGAATTTTTAGAGGAGTGTTGTATTTTTGTGAAAAAA